>JADHZB010001343.1:101895-121043 GCA_015657535.1 Nephromyces sp. MM_2019 | reverse complement strand
CTCCCTCTCCAACCTGATCTCCTCCCTCTTCCTTCAAACTCCAGCATCTCTCCGTATTTTTAAGTGTACCTACACCAGAAACTCTGTTCCATACTCCCACAAAACCATCAGAATACGGAATTCTACCGAAAGCACAAGCTTTACCCCTCTTCTTCCTACTAAACGTATGCTCTCTGTAGAAATCTTCCTCATAAGAGCAACCAAGAACATCATCAAGCATCTTTAAACAACTCGACTTTCTGCAATGAACGGACTTCTTCATAAAAACGTCATTGCAACATACAAATCTACGCGAAACTGTAGTACTGTCGCTCTCGCTATTGGCATAACTAACGCGCTTCTTTAAGCTACTTCTATTTGATAGATTCTTCAACATTCTTTTAACGAAATATCCCTGGATGAGAGCCCTTCTGGAGCTCAGTCTACAGCTATTACTAAAGAAGCCTCTCAAGTGTAGCAATGAGAGTAGATGACTCAAACTTTTTATAGAGGAAAAAGAGGGTTTCCTCAGGTCAAAAAGCTGCGAATTTCTCTTCTTTATATGAGAGGGAGAGGAGGTAGAAGAGGAGGGAGAAGAAAAAGGAGAAGAAAAAGGAGAACAGGAGTGGGAAAAGGCACCGGAAGAGGCGGAGAAGGCACCAGAAGAAGAGGGAGAGGAAGTGTAAACTGCAGAACCAGCTGAAGAGGATAAAGGGGAATAAAAATTCCCATCTTCTGAGTCACACATTCTGCAGATTTGGCTTCTTAAAATCCCAATAACTCCCTCTTGTTGCGCTTGATGGCAGCCAAAAGATAGCGCAGTAGATCTCTCCATTCCTAAAGATTGGTTTCGCTGAGAGATTCCTGAGCAAAGCAAAAAACCTTGCTTTTTGATGACTGGGTAAAATCATTCACGCCACATGAGAATAAAACTGTGTGTGCAGGGATTATTTCCTTCCAACGCATAGCAAGCAAGCCAAAGGAGTTGGTAAAATGCTCATCAAAGCAGTAGCAAAGGAAGAATGAAATAACTAAATCACTTCCGGCAAAAAGGCTCGAACTACAAGAGGAAAAAACAGTATTTGACTCAAATTTTGCTACACACACACACATTCCTACAAAAAGAATGTGGATGGGGTGGGGAAATGCTCGCATCCTTTGAACATCCAACAAGATGACACACACAAAAGTCCATCCCAGAAGATGGTACCAAAAAAGGAGAGATTTAAAAGAGCGAGACCAAGACACAAAAACAAAAACAGAAAAAAAGCTAAAAACAGCGATGAAACCAAGAGAACACATACAGGGAAAACATCTTCAAGAAAGCTTTTTAAAAGATGAAATATGCACAAAATCGCCTAAAAAGATGAAATCTTCAGTCTATCCTTCCTCAACACGGATTTTTTCATCAAAGCTCAATAAATATACGAGGTTTACACAGAAAAAGAGCTCATTCTTCACAAAGAAACTGCAAAACTCTGAAAATTATACTCATCTTCAGCATATCTATAACAGCACAATAAAAACACTTCTTTCACGAATTTACTTGAAAAACTTCATCTTCTGTATATTCATTTTCTGCTTAATCAAATGATATTTCTCTGCTTTACAAGAAAAAAGAGCAAATATCTAGGAATTCTTCCTTGGATATGGAATAATATAAAGCTTTTAAGAAGGAAGAAGAAGGGATAGAACAGAAGAAGATGGAAGACTACGAGGAGCGAAAGCTCAAATTTCATAGAAGAGTTCAAAAAGCACGCACACCCACGAATCTACATCTCAAATGCGTTCAAGCGTGCGCACCTCATTACATATTTACTTTAGGAAGAAGTGAAGCGAAGGGAAGATGAAGAAGAAAGGTGAGTGGAAAGAGAATGCAAAACAAGGAAAGAAAGCGATGGAAATAGACGGATAAAGAGACAAAGAGAGACAAAGAGAGACAAAGAGGGAGAAATAGAGAATGAGAGATAAAGAGGGAGACAAACAAGGAGAAAAAAAGCAAATGCAGATAAAAAAGAGACAGACCGATAGAGAGAAAAAACACGAAGCCACACACACAGGCAGGCGCACACGAAGCCACACATAGAAAGGAGAGATAAATACCCAGAAAAAGACAGCAAACACACCGAAATTTATCATCTGAGCTGCACATTACCAACCTTTATCCTTACCAGATTATCCACTTACACCCCCTACCCTTCAGCCAAAACATTGCAGCGGCACATAATACCCAAAAAACTGATTTTTCTATGCGAATCATAACTACAACTCCTCCTTTTTTCGCTTAAAGCTTACTTTTTCGATCACTTTTTCGATCACTTTTTCGCCTCTTTGACTTTCTTCCAAAAGAGAAAAAAAGCCCCCTGCGATGCGATAAATGCTCAGGAAGAGACACCACAAATCGAAGAAAAGGCATTGAAGGAGGCATATAATCTTCGCCTTTTAGCAATGTTGAGCTAGTGTCGTAGGAATCAAATTTGCTGGAAGACCTTCGACTAGAAGCTTTTCCTTGAAAATTATTGCCATTTGAGTGGCAATCCTGATGCTTATCGTTAAGCCAAGAGGATGGTAAGCCTTTTTCGCTTGCTTCACCTTTCGTATCTTTTTCTGCATTTTTTGCTCTATATAAACGCTTATTGATACGCCAATATGAGCTGTAATAGCCTGAATTCAAATTTTGACAAAAAAAAAACTCTATACACAGTTACAAGGGGATAACAGCATACCTCAAATGATGCCTCACACACACCATTACAAAAAGTAGAAAAAAACCACAAAGTCTAAAAACCAAGCAAAAATACACACACACCCTTAAAGAACAACATACTCCGCCTCCTGCATCTTCAAACTAGCCTTTATTTCAGCATCAAACACTTTATTTCAAGCTTCATAATAGAAAGAACACACAGTGTAGCTACAAGTCATACAGCCTTCGCACACGCACCTAACTGCATTTTGCAGCCACGCGAAACTCTCCAACTACCAAACAAAATTCCATCAAGTTTTGCAAGCTTCAATAGATCATCCTTTGAAGACAAGCTTTTTACACACACCTCAAAACTCATACTTTCAAGCATTAAACTACTCATAAGCAGGCCAGCAAAAGTTACCAGTAAAACTACCCACTTTTTCGATAGTTTCTACACCCATGCTGGGCATACTTCTTCTTCCATAGAGCGGGCAGCATAACAAAACTACACGCCACTTCACACACACAAACCCACCATAGGCTCCAAAAACTCGCAGATCTCTAGCCTTTTTAACATATAAACTCTCAATTCCTACTCAATATGAAGCTACCTAATAAAAGCTCTTACCTTTCGTTTTACCCATACATGCCATATGATGATAATTAAGGCGCCGGTGCCTCTTTCCTTTGTTCAGCCTTAAGCGTCGCAGCATCTAAAAAATCAGGAAAAAAAGTCAAATATCTTCAATGATGTAGGATGTTCTAGCAAAACACATCCATCAAGGATTCGTTATCTTCAAGAAAACACCTTCCTAATCTTCACAGTAAAAAGCTTCATCATCTTCAAAACCCTCTGTTCATACCACCAAACTTTACGCATCAAACACTCGAAAAATCGCACACACAAACGATCAAGGAGCACATACTCTCTATATCAAACAAAATATGAAGATGCCTTCAATCTTCATAATTTTATATGAAAAAAAAGGCAAAACTAGAGATTTTCAGGCTCTACTTGTGGAGTTAACAACCAAAAACTACTCCTCGTTGCGATGCCTCCCTATTGCTATAATTCGTTTAAAAGTTTCAAACGTTTAACATCTCATCAGGAATCTTCCATTCTGTGTAATTTTACGAAAACCTACGTTTAGAAGACTAACATAAAAATTGCAAAGAGACAACCATTCCAAAGAAAATTTCACACACATAAACCTCACGGGTTTCTAGTCTCTTTTTAAAAGCTCAAGTTTTCGGTAAGTACAACTTGCTTGGTATATACAAAATCAAAGCGTGTGCGAAACATAAATATCAGCACTGTCAGAGACTCTCAAACAGTGTATACCGTGAAAATATTGCTTTCCTACGAAAAAAGCGAGAAATTTGAAGACATAAAAACAAAGAAAACAGCAACAACTGTGTGGAATCAAACAGCGATACTCATTTTATTACGAAAAAAAGATATATGTAGGAGAATAATTGACAAGAGAGAGTAGGAAAAAGAATAAGGGAGAAGCGAGAGGACACACAGTAAATGAAAAAAAGCGAGAAATATAGTAGATGACTCCATAACAGCAGCACACACTGAGTACTTCTTCGTTAAAAAGCTGCTACAAAAAAGCTCTACAATGTAAAAGTAAATGGAATAACTCTTCCGCCACAAAGATTTTTAAAAAATATGTGTGTGTGCCACTAAAAAATGTCCTGCAAATTTCATTTTGCATATTATATCTACTGCACAGTGAATTCTTGCTATTTTTTTCTATGCAACTATAAAGCTTTGAAAAATTCGGCAAGATCTTCAAGAAAAAGCAAAAATGATGCAAAATTAAACAAATGAGGAAGGTGTGTGTGTGGGAGATTTGGATGTGTGGGAGATTTGGGTGTATCCGGGTCATGAGTGTACCCGAGTCATGAGTGTGTGGAATGTGCGTGTATCGGAAATGTAGATGATTTTTCAAATATTTTCGTCTACAGCTATAAAGCTTTGAAAAATTTCACTTCTGTAAAAGATGTAAGAAATCTGCAAAATTCATCATTGTCCAAATTTAAAGCTGCAATGCTTAAAAATCTCATCAATGCTTTTAACAGCAGCAGCCTGGAGCAGCAAAATACATCAAAAATTGAAATATTATTGCACACACACAAAGCAAAACGGAAAACGATACTTTTCCAAACTTTCTTCTTGAGAAAACCATCAAATCACTCAAATTGCAGAAAAAAAATAGTTTTAATTTCTCTAATAGCTAAATAAATCTTTTAAAAGATTCCTATCCTTACTTAGCAGCTTTTAAGCTCCAAAACATCCCTTTCTCTCATTAGAAAGTAGATCTTTATAAATATTATGGAATGTGTGCGAAATCACAAATTGAAGCGAAAAATTCGCTAGAAACCCCCAAATAAAATATTTTATGAGGCAGCGAGTGTAATAATAAATAACATCTTTTCGAGGATTATTGATTTCATTAGCTATACTTAAAAATATCATCTTTTTGAATACTCACAGCTAACATCAGCTATGAAGCAACAATGTGTGTGTTGCGAAATTTTGATATATATATTCCATATAAAAGTGTGTTATTCAAAAAATTCCTCACCAAAGTTTCCTCTTTTGGTGATTCTGGTACTTCATGGCCTAAATTCAAAGGAAAAACCGTTATTTCGAGAAAACAATAAAGAGAAAAGTGCGTTATTGACAGTACTCACGAGACACTCACATCAACACACACACACACACACGGGATTAATCGAGAAGAAGTTTGTGTGTTCACAAACATTATCAGTTCTTACTATTAAAAGTCGCATATATTAACGAGAAACCTTCCATTAAATTGAGATTATCTCCACAATTTTTTGGTTTGATATGAATATAATGAATATACATGATCTTTTTATAAAATACACTGTGCATATACATACAGCTTACTTTGGAGAAAAGAGGTTGGAGAATTGGGAAAAGAGGGTTAATACGAGCAAGACATATCGGTAGCATTTGATAACACACACAACGAAAAAAGTGGCATTCCCACGAAAAATGCAGGCAAAAAGTTGAAGGGAAGAGTTCCAGCGGAAAGGTTTTAAAGTTAATATTAGCGAAATAGTAAGCGATAAAAGGAAATATGGAATCAGTAACTAATGTAATACATAAAGGAGGTGCTATATTAAAGACACTTAGAAGCAAGGATTTTATAACTATTGGCGTGTGTGTAGGTCGGATAAAAAGCAAACACCGAGAGTGCGTGGGTGTGTATGTCGGAAGAAAAGCAAAATTGAGAGTGTGTGTGTGTGTATGTTGGAAGACAAGCAAAGACTGAGAGTGTGTATGTCAGAAAAAAAGTAATATTGAGAGTGTGTGTGGGTGGGAAAAAAGGCGAAGACCGAGAGTGTGTGGGTGTATGTGTCAGATAAAAAGCAAAATTGAGAGTTTTCAGCTGTCTAGGAAGAAAAGTAAAGATCAAGAGTGCATGTGCGTGTAGCATTAAAAAATTAGTAAGCATAGCTTCTTCATTAGCTGGCCACACTACACAAAGACCCGACAAAGGATATTAATTAGCTGCTTCAAAGAGATTTTCTAGATGAAGCAGAAGGGAAGCTACCCAAGGCAAAAAATGATCCAAAACTGACCAATATAGTACTAAATGCTGCTATATAACGAGAAGAAAACTTATCAAAATTTCCGTAAAAAAGTGATTCACTTCATGGAATCTCCCACTATGTGTACCGAGCATCAATAAATTGATAAAGCGAGCAACAAACGCACATCTTCATGATTTTGAAATATCAAAGAAAAAAAATCTGCAAGCGCTGAGTCTTCCTTACCTGAGAAATCTAAGTATCGAAGACTGCTTGATTTAAGCAAAATCTTCAGCAAATTTATCATTTTCAATCCTTCAAAAGATCGCTGAGCATTGGAACACACAGACTCCCATTCTCTACGTAAGTCTACCAAAGCAAACACAGAGTTGGAGCTCATTAGGCATTGAGAAAGCAGATCAAACTCTAAGTCAGGTAATGAGCAACGTAGCAGCAAAGTCCGTAGAATCGGAGCTGAGAAAGCCAACATTACCAACTTTCTAGCCCCTTGTGCGTCTTGAAATCTCACACCAAGAAAGGAAATCCCCCCCATGCAATGAAGATTGCTGTGTAGCCATGGCAAATGATCGGATAGCTTTTCTGAAGGGATTACTCCATGCAGTCGCAATTTAGGAAGAACTCCCTCATCTGATGCCATTTGAAGGCAATTCTCCCGCTTCAGATACTACCAAACTCACGCAATATCCTGTAAATTCCTAAAAATGAAAAATCTTGAAGATGATGCTACTAGAAGATGAAAAAACTGCTTGAAAATTGACATTATTGATAAGGTTGATTTTATTGAAAAACAGTTTATTAAAATAATTGAAGAATCTGTTTCTTTCACTGAAATTTCTAAAGTATTTAAAGCTACCTTTTTTACCTTTTACAAAACCACTTTGTAGTATTTTTACATTCATATTTTCCTTTTGTTAAGGCAAAAAAAAGAGCTACGAATTGATGATGATGGAAGAGATGAACATGAAAAAAGAACAGCAAAAAAGATTAAAATTTGATCTTTGAGGCAGGACTTAAAGTGCACACTTATGAAGAAAAATGCACATTATTATAGCCGGAAAAGACGAGGCTTCAGCTAGTAATAGCTTTTGAACGGCAAGCATGAGAGTGGTTTATTCGTCAGCAACCTGTTTTTTGCCTAGTTCAGCTAATATCCATAAAAAGTGACTACCGTTTTGAAGCACTTT
This sequence comes from Nephromyces sp. MM_2019, assembly GCA_015657535.1. Classification (NCBI taxonomy): domain Eukaryota; phylum Apicomplexa; class Aconoidasida; order Nephromycida; genus Nephromyces; species Nephromyces sp. MM_2019. Next base: position 113,600 of record JADHZB010001343.1, on the reverse strand, counting down.
TTCGGTGTTTTTACAAGGCCCTAGGGTGGAACATAGATGACCCGAAAAGGTCAAAAAGTCCGGAAAATTTTTTAAGACATATCAATGCAATGCTCACATTCATATTTGAAACTCAAACGAGTTTATTTCGCAAAGTTTGCACGAAAACTTTGCGCACACACAAACTATATATAATAGGAGAAAAAGTGAGAGTACGCTAAAAAAAACCTCAAGTGTTATCACAGTAAAGAAGATACTTGCTTTTCAATATCATCCGCGGTAATTTCTATTGCAGTTCTTTCTACCTCTATATACCGGAGAAATGAGTCCATTTTAATAATTATCAACTCGAAAGAAAATTAAAACCAAAGCCCTCTTGAATATTAAGCAACTTTTGAAACGAAAAGAAAAGCGCAAATACTAATAAAATATTGAAAAAATCACCGACTATATATATCGTTCGCTGAAGTCTTAAATAGTACTCACGGGATAATTATCAACTAAAGATTTTGTAAGGAAGTGGCATCTACTCTGAAACAAGGTGAAAAAACATTGTAAAGGCTTCTTAAACTATGAGACTTTTGCCTTTTAAAGTCTATTCCAATGAAAGAAGCCATGCCGTTACGATGCCGGAAAATACGAATCGAAGCCACCCTTTTAAGAAGATGAGGCTTTTAGTCCCCGTGATACTATTTGTAAGCATGAATGAGACTTTGTGATAAAGCTAATCATCTTACCTTGCAACTCATCAGAAATAGTTCTTCTGTGCTGGATCAGAGGCATGGAGGCCTTCTGCTTCATCTAAAACAAGGAAATTTTACACTTTATCGCGACTAGTAGAATTGAGGGTGCAACTACCTTAAACATTCGTCTCTATAAAGAGATACACGGGGTTAACCAAGCACGAGAAAAGAGAGCGGAGCTCAAAAATGCTGCCAAGCACCAGTGAATATAATCAAACTCAATAAGACGGCTATGCAAGCGAAGGGTATCAGGTCATGACCATGTGTAAAACTGGTCACCAAAGAAATTTTGTGCCGCGAGTAGTTGATAATTCCTATAAAATATAATCTGTACTAGACAAAAATACCAATGAAATAAGGACTAATTTTCTTATAAAAAGTAAAAAATACGATTTTCCGTGTGATTCTTCACAGTAACTGACAAGAGGAGATAGCCATCAGTAGGCCACGCAGCATGCATACCAAAAACCAAATAGCTCTTCTATAGTGAAATGCTTTCCCTTTTAGAGTAGCATAAACGCAAAAATCACTTTACTCATCGCATAGATTTCTCGCTTTTTTGAAGCGGTAAAATACGGGGCTACTGCCCGAGAAGTTGGGTCTAAGTCACCGGCACTTTAAACAATGAAGTTTCACGCATTAGCTGAGTGAACGATGCTCAGGTTGCACGGTTCAATTGAGGCTTAAGAGCGTATTTTTTTTATAATCTAGTAAGAATATTGTTCTTCTGCTATGGGAACAGGTAATTTTACCGGCAAACTTTTTCTCTTTCATGACAATCACCGTTACCATCAAACATTGAACCACCAACGCTTGTATTCTACTGTTGCTTGATCAATTACTTTACCTGTTTTACAATATTTGCGCGACTTTCACGGTGCAGACACGGTAAAACCACTCCCCATTAAGCTCCTTCCAATATTACTGGATAGAAGGGGGAACAATTCAAAAAGTATATAGCACTAGATCCACTATATAGAGTCGGTTGTAGCTAGAACATATTTCAAAGCTCCGCCAATAGTAGCAACGAAGAAGCTATAAAATGGAAATGCTCAATATTTTCCGTTCTACTAGATACACACAAGCAGGAAGATCGACTAGAACGCTTGAGGCGAGGGTGATTAATTGTTTTTTAAAGGAAGAAAGTTCTTTATAATTTTCCATGGGCATTAGGGAAACATCACTAAAGCTGCGCTCCCTCCTGCAGCAGGATCAAAACTGGCACACTTAATTCAGTCAAAAAAGTATTTTGTTACAGTTCCTGCCTGCGTAGCTACAGGTGTCTTTTACGATTTGTTCATCACTAGCTGCTAACATCATGGTTATCCCTTTGCTTTCTCTATTAATTTCGGCTGCAGCTGCAAGTAAATATTGACTATCCACCATTGCATAGCCGATTTAGAGCGGTCCTTAGGCATAGCACCTCGGTTTTCCCTACAGTTTAAGCTTACGAAATACTACTACAAAACGACAGAAATAATACGTGCGACACACCTTAAGTCAATACGTATCGCCAAGAACTTAGCCAAATTAACAGAGGGGTGGCTCGCCCGTTGCCCTATACGGCGCTGATTTGTAGTTTTCTGCAAATTCGGCATAACTTCCCCTCATTTAACAGCCGTCAATCTCGAGCTGGTTTAACAATTATCAAGTGCGCGGTTGCCCTTGCTCAACAAGCACACAACACACACAGGCGGCCGCCATGTCGACAACCACGAGAAAAAGCTAATAAAAGACCCTAATAACCGAGGGCCAGCTCAAACCACCAGCCCTATAAGGATCACTACCACCTTGAGCCTTCTACGACCGATTTGCGCCTTATGTGGAGAGGGTCAGCGGAGCAGGCTAGCATTTCACCCGGGCTGGAAACCCCCAAGCCCCCATTGATATTAACGCTTTCATGAATAGCAATGCACCTCTACGATCACTTTGATGGCATTGAATAATTACCCAATCAGCAGTCACGGAGAGGGTGCTACATCGTTTGAACTACAAGTAACAACGCTGTAGTCGCTTAAAAAACCACCAAACTACTTATTTTCATGCTGAAGCATCGCTAAAGTGCATCTTCCAGGGTGTTGCCGCATACCATTAACATGTGCAGCAATTAAATATGCTGAATACAATTAAAATTACCCGAAAGAACCCACTGCACTTCGGGGTTATGGTCACTTGCACCCGCGCTCTTATCAACAAAAACTAATGTTGTACATTAATTTTGGAAGATTCAATGGACAAAAATTGCACAAAAAGCAACTGGGGGGCATTCAACATAAAAAAAGCATCTTTTATCAGGGTTCTAGGTAATATTGGTTGTTTCAAAATGGTAGAGCAAACTCGTTGAAATATTCAAGCTAGTCAATTCCTAGCGAAAGAAGAACACGCCCCCGGAGGGGACATAAAAAGTGGCTCCATTATTGCAATTATGGTAGTTCGTGAAACATGAGAAGCATTTCTTAGCTAGAGAAATGGAGTCTTTATAAAGTCTTTACCCAAAGTTGGTGTTTTTCGCATCACGATCATGTAGAGTAATAACAATCGGATTTTATAAAGTTTACACTCGAGGTTAACCTCTGCCAATGGCGGAGACAGCATATCGAAGGTGCATCAAACTTGTGAATCGCCAGCGTGCGTGACAACCGAAAACACTGCGAATTCTTCATATTACTCAGGAATACTATTCATAGTAATATGCATTTACAGGGGTTAGCTTTGTATTACCTATGGTTTAAAACTTCTAGATACGGCATGACTAGTCTATCTCCAAAAGCTACAAAATCCGATGCTGAAGTTTAATATATGATAACCTCAGTGGTATTTTTAGAGGTCAGTACGTTGGGAGGAGGGTATGCGCAACGTACCCTGCTGCAGACACTGGCCAGTCATTGATGGCGCGAATAATGTAATATGCCTCAAGTATTTCAAATGAAAGTGCAAAACTCTGTCATAAAAACAGCGAATAAGGAAACTAAATCCATTGATTTGGCCTCCATGAGCATCGAAAGAGGAGGAGATAAATTTCACGGTAACAATACAATAGGAAAATCAAAAAGCTTCTTTGTAAATACAGAAATTCAAATAAGGAAGAATTTTCCTCCAATAAAAATAATTGAAATAGATAACAAATATGACTATGAATCATAATACACTAGTATTTGCTATTGTCCGAAATATTAAAATATATGCAAGTATTTCACTACCCTCAAAATACGTGCCTCCTCAAGTGAATCTAACGCAGCAACAAGTTTTAAATTCAGTGGAAACAACAGGAATAAAAAATTAAATTCGTGTGCAGTATTCGGGAATTACGTAAGTATGCACCAAATATCTACTAGATAGTATACATGCAGGACACAATTACTTCGAGGTTATTAATTTTATCACTAGTCCATTGCCTTTCCATGGGTAGCACATGCCTTTTTTAGATCTTTCAGAATTTCACGAGAAGTTATGATCAAGGCTATGGAACGCTTTTAAATTTTTTGAAGCTGTGATAATTGGTGCAACTGAATGTCACTTCATGGTTCCAGTACTTGGGTGTGTTAATATAACTATTCACGAGGAACTCTAACTGCATAGCTCCGGGGTCGGTTTTCGTGCATAGCCCTATAGTTAAGCTGGGATAGCCATAAACCTAGGCCTCTCTTTTTCCATTAAAGGTTGAATTTCAATGCACAAAAATTTAGAGTCATGGAAGGTGACCCTTTTTTATCTACTTTACAGCAGTCTATTTACTAATAGGAAACATTCTTTTTACAAAAGCGACTGCTTGGACTTTCGTTTTCATAGTTTATAGTCGAGCCAAATGGAAAAAATACAAGAGATAAATGCCGAAATAAAGGTGGTTATACCAGGTGCCAATAGCTCCAGTTAGATTCATTCTCGATGCTTGCGTTCTCCAACGTCTGCTGCCAATCTGTATGAGGTAATAAAACCTCGCCTGTTCGTACAATGAGTACCAGCAATCGAAAAACAAGTATCAGATACTGAGGTTATTTCCCGCATGATTCACTTTGAAGTTCTCTCATGTAATTTCAGCCCTTAGAATCTCCCAGAATTACGATATTCATATGAAAATATGGATACATAAATAGCCTGGTAGTATCCAAAAAAAATCTTTTATCCACACGGTTTTGGCACTAGTTATTTTTGCGCGCGATACTGAGAAAAGGGGAGCATGAATTCATTACCTAATGTTCCTATTTTCTACCGAGATGTGGTGCAGAGTCTGCAACCGGCACTCGAGGCCACCATGTTATTTAAGGTGTGTTCATACCAATGACTAAGCCTACATATGGAGATGTACTCGTAGGCTTCTTAAAAAGCTGAAGCAGTGATATTTCGGTTCAACCGAAAAAATAAAAGCTTTAAGGTTCTAGAAGACCTTATTTCAATGTCTTTTTCAGCATACTAAGCGTGACAGCACTGATAGGTGTATCAGCAATTCTGACAGTCAGCTGAGCATATTGATTACACTTAGTGTTGCAATAAACCAATTGAAAATATCTTGTTAATTGAAATATTATGAAGTAAGCACCACTTTAAAATAGACAAAGTTTTGTTGCTTAGCGTGTGACCTAGAGAGCATTAATCTCAGGGTTACCTTGTGCAGATTGCCTGTTATGGCCAGAAGGTATGCAGCAGAGCGACACCGAGATTTAAGGGATTTTGATACAATAAAGCTACTTTCCAGCTGTCCAATAGGTTTCGGCTGATCTTGAGAGTTACCCAGAAGGTATGGAGCTTTTCACTTGCGCATACATTTTTACTATAAACTTCACATGAATTACATAGTAAATCATGTAAAATTCCAACCTACAGATAAAAAAGGAAGCTATATTTTTTCTTTGATGAATGCATAGTGGTTAAAAAATATTGCTTTGGGAGTTATCCGCGTATAAGAGACTTGATAAATCTGGAGGTATACCCCCACTTATGCAATTTTGTCAGAGCTCTGAATCACCTCGCTATGGCAGCTTCTGATGTAGTTAGTATTTTCTCTCCGCTAATTATCTTGTGATATTTCAGCACACATGGGTGCCATAAAATTTATGCCTGATTCGTTTTTACATATATTCTTTGGGTATATACGGGCGCTAAATATATATCAATTATTTGTTTCCCCTTCGAAACATTGAGATGCTCGATTAATAGCAGCTTGTATTTCTTAGGTTACTTGCATAGCACTGATTTTGTTTGAAGGGAAACTTGTTTTAACTGCAAATTTCAGGCATTGCGTTAGTTTCGCGTAGGTGCCTAGCTTTACGGGTGAATATTGTAAGGAGCAAACATAAAATTCAAGCCTTAATCTTTAAGACAATTTTCTACGAGTTTTTAAGATAGGGAAATAATTTTATTTCGGAATTTGGGAAATTAATAGCTAAGTAAAGCTTCTATGCAGAAATAAAGCGAGATGCATCGTAGCTTTCTACTAATTTGAGCGTTACATAAACGCTAAAAGAGTATTTCGTGTCTTTAAAATTTTTGGCATCCAGTGATGCAGCTTGAATGAGGCTCAAGCTAGTAGACGTGTACAGGTGGTGCGGCATGTTGATTTAATAGTATTTAGTTATAGTTCAGGAGCCACGCTAACAGTGAGGAAAGACTTCTTTAGTGATAATAATATGTTTGTGCGGCATCGAATTGAAAGCAACCCAGCGCAGACACACGTTATCACCATGTATACAAACAAATGTCGTGTCAGTCTTGATGGCATCACCAAAGATTAATAAATTGTCTTTCCCCTACTCCTGCTTGCGCCCCGTAAGCCAAAAACAGTTGCTTTAAACCATTGCTCGAGGAATTTCCAGGAGTACACTAAAAGATGCTTTGTTTGCCAAATGATGTTCAATGTTTCGAAATGAATGCCTTTAGTAGCTCAAGCACTAAAAAACACCACCACCCTTTAATGGTCAAATTAATCGTTACCTGCTGTAAATATGTAGATATTTTTTGAATAGAAAACCCGCTCAGATACACTGAGTACTAGTGCATGAACCGTATATGGTCCATTTCTGTAACTTGGATGGATCACGATATTTTGCTAATGGTATCAATTTCCAGAGTGCACTTGCATGTTCCACTCATGTTAACACTCACCGAGTGAAAAAGGCATTTAATTCATTTCTATTTTCCGTGTGTCGATACATTCATCCGGCAGGCAATATTTCCAACAAAATTTGGTTATGAATTGAGCGTACGCTACATTGTGCATACGAAGGGTACCTAACTGATGGAAGTAATATGCCGCACTCAGCGAAGCCGTAGAAATTTACGCATGAATTGGCATTGCTTAGCAAGCTTTCAATCTGTCCTCATTGAAACTTCGCAATAAAACTGCCGCCGGGATTGATGACATTCAGTTGCTGCATACTCAGAATATACTAGAACATTTTGTACGCATATAGACATGCGCTTCCTTGCCGGTCACGAGATCTTGGTATATGGTTCAGGGGTGACACCATCCCTATATTTCGCTTCCCCCGCTGCTGGAGCTGCAGCTGCAAATAACTATGCCTAAGTGGGCAGTTACAAGGTTGCCCGCCTATACATATGGTTGACGGACTAGAGGCACGTTTCATCGCCAGCAGCATATATTTTCAGTTTGCGCATTGGCGCCAAGCGTGACAGCTGCTTCTTTGATATTACGCATTGCGCCGCACATAGTAAAATTTTCAGTAAATCAGGTGCGAAGGTTACAAATTTTCCCCTGCTGAGAAGTTTATAGCTAAGCTTCTATGGGAATTGTTACCAATGAACTTTCTCGAAATTTACATTATTAGTGCCCATAGTTGCTGCAAAATATAGGATAAGTAGGGTTCAACAACTTGCTGTTTGTCGTTAAAATCGTGCGTTGGAATTTACTCCTGCTGAAAAAGTATTTAAACTGCGGTAAATATGTATGAGATGCGCGTCGCCAGTTTTACTTTTTTTTTCATATACTGGCGGTCTGGCATCTATGCGCTCAGTTTCTAGTATATAGATGGTAGGAGCGTTGCGCAAATATTTGTGATACCGTGGAGCACAGTCGTATTTCCGCTTCTTGATATGCTCGCCCCAGCTCTTTCCCGGAAGTTTCTCTTACCCCCCTCCGTGGTGCAACTTTTTCCTTGGTGGCTTTTTTAGGTCTCTGGTTATTTTGCAGCAGTTTCTTGTGAGTGTAATTTTTCGACCCTGGGCAAACGAGGGTGCTCTTGATTTGAATTTACCATCTCTCGGATCTTGCAAGTGGCAAAATTTTCGTAGCATAATAACGGGCGTTTATTCATTGCATTTTTTCGGTCAAGCAAGTGTTGGTGACGGTGCCATACGGTTTTCCAGCTTATCTATGCTGAAATTTGAAGCACTTGGCGCTTCTTTTTGCGCTTCATCTGTTGACTGCTGGCTGCTACCAAGGGTTTGCTGCGCTGCTCTGTTTTCCTGAATTTTTGGAAGCTGTTACTTTCACTTCGGTTTCTTCCAGTCCCCAAATTATTCTGTTTTCACTTCTTCTCCCGGTGCACTACACCTCGATGTTTACTATAAAATCTTGCGCAGATCGCGTATATTCTTTGCCAGTAATAATTTTTTGCATGCTGCACGGTTTGCGGATTGGAGAACCCTTCTTCAGCATGTTTTCCAGACCGTTTTGCAGCATCACTTGTGAAACAGTGGAATGAAAATTCGCCCTACTTACGGGATAATATTGCGTCTTGAAAGAGTAGTTTAATCCCTATGTATTATGGTTGTTGAGGGACATAAGCTTGAGATCGTAGAAATGTACTGGGCAAAATATTTTTTTTTTGGCTCGAAAGTGAAGACAGCTGCTTCAAAATTAATTCTGATTGAATGTGTATAGCTGAAATGTTAGGTTTGCGCAAGCATGTTAACTTGAAGCACTGATGCGCGTGGACCCTTCACGCACGTACATGTAACTCGACTGGTGGCACATACTTGTCTGCCTGCAACCTTAGTACACATTTGTCTTTTAAGGTGTGAAATGTACGAATTTCGCTTGAATTACAATTTTTTTCTGAACTCCAGCTTATATCCTTCGCTATTTAAGGTGTGTAAAAGACAGAGAATTAAATCCTTTGGAATAGCTTATCAGCTTTATATTATTAAATTTCTGATTATGATATCTAAGTTACTTGCTGTGCATGTTATGAAGTATTTATTATCTCTTGCTACCGTAAAATTTAATGGTTGCAATTGCAGAGGATTAAGAGCCTCTGGAAATAATGGGTAAATTGAGATTTTGCTTATTTTTCCTGTTTCCAATGTTTTCAGTGACATACGGTGATGTACCAGGTTTCCCATACTATTCTTTTTAATTTCCAAAAATGTGGAGATCGTTTTACTGGATCTTGAGCCTTCTTTGAGCATTTTTTACTATTAGCACGCCGTTGCTTTAGTGCCTCGACAATACAAGTTTTTGCGAATAGTAGCTTAATGGAAGCGTGACCTCGATGCTAAACGTGAGTTTGCATTTGCCATGCAAACTATATAGAGTGCTTTATCCGTTATTTTTGCTGTGCTATTTTCTTGCTTCTTTTCTAAACGGAAATTTATATATATCATCGAAGAATATTTTTCAAAAAGTACACATTCTGTTTTTTGTTAGTATTTAATTATGGTTTATAAGTTTTTGAATGTTTTGTTGAAGTTTTTTTCGTTGCTTTCTAGAGTTTCTCTCGATTTTTCTAGTTTTTCTCTTTGTTTTTTTTAATCTCGTAACGTTGAAATTTTTTTTGCAGCTTGCTGATTCATCGTAATTAAACACACTGAAGAATGATTTGTTTATAACTTTAATTAAAGTGAAATTATTGTATCTGTCAGGCCTTAAGTCAAGCCCAAAACTGCGTATCGTTATGTGGTAAAGCCTTATGGTGCACCTGAGGTAAAGAGTAACTCGGCTTGAAAAATTTAGACTCTTTCGTTGCTTATTGCTAGTTTCTATGTATAGTCTTGTCGCTCAGTTAAGCTACTCCTACCTCTTTGTTGTCATAAGCATTAGAGTGTTCTACTGAGATACAACGGCATGACAGTGTGTTGCCCACTTGGCCTTTATTTGATTATTTAATAGCTGGATAGCATCGATTGCAAGCCTTAGCTAAAGGAGGTATTTTAGCTTCCAGTCATGTATATATGTGCACTAAAATCAAGGATAGTGTCGCATCCTTTGAAGAAGTAAGGGGCAATTTATTAGTTATGGATTAGTTTTAGGTCTTTTTGTGCTGCCTATATAGCCAGAAGTATAGTGGATTATCTAGGTATATCCTGTTTTTATATATATAAGCTTACTATAGAAAGCACCGTGCATTGCATTTTTTCATCTTTTGAGGTAGATATTGAAAGAGTATTATATTGTGAAGGAATTCTTCTATTTGCTGATTTTTCTGAGGTTTTAGCGATTTATTAATCTGCTTTGTAGGTGCTTTTCGTGCGAAAACAGAGCTTGAAGCGAGTTTATCCCTATGCTAAACTTTTACTTCCCACTATGAATTCAGTTTCGTGTCTTTTGCGTCTAGAAGTTGCTACACCGTGTATTATGTAGCGTTTTCTCGTCGGTATGGGGTATTCTATGGGAATTTGTGTGTGTAGAAGTTGATGTTTGTGATGATGCAAGTAGGCGATATTTTATATTAGCTTATGGCTGATTTGTAGATGAAATATACGTGGCTTGCATAGTGATTTTTTTAGTGATGAAGCTCTTTAGGGTGGGGATTTTTTTGTTCTTGTAGAGGAGCGTTGTATTCGTGCGGTATGGGAGCTTCATTTAAGATTAGGAGATTCTTGTAAATTGATTGGACCTCGGTAAGTAAAAAGACCATGATGTGTGTGTTGATGTGTTGATGCACATGTATCTATCTATCTGTGTGTTGATGCGTATGTATCTATCTATCTGTATGTTGATGCGGGTGTGTCTATCTATTTGTGTGTGTGTGTCGCATATGATACTGTTTTTGGTGGCACATCATTGATTCTGTAGGCCAAACATGGTGTTGACCTTGAGTGAATTGCTTGGATAACTGTGCAAGCTTTTATACATAAAAAAACGCACACAAAAAAGCACCACCCCACCGGCGCCCGAAAAAGCACCACCCCACCGGCGCCCAAAAAAAGCACCAACACACTCAATGAGAAAATGATGGCTACCTCTTGTAATTTCCTCGCTGCACACGTAGATTTCATCACACCAACAGTGTACAACACACATATACTCTATATCTAACTCTCCATACTGTAAAGCTGAATTTCACGCTCTCCTAAGCGATTTCTCAGTCAATCTTCATACACACGAAACCTGATTTTTCCTCCTCTTTGCATGCCTTTGTATGTTCCATTCTACATGTCTTTTTTCGCAGCGGAGGAAGTATATTTCAAGCTGATAGTTCAAAATGGCGGCTAGCAGCTCTGGAACTATCGATATTGATGCAATAATTAGTAAATTATTGGAAGTGCGAGGATCTAGGCCCGGTAAACCAGTGCAGCTGGCTGAATCCGATGTCAGAATTCTATGTAATAAGAGTCGGGAAATTTTTGTCAAGCAGCCCATATTACTGGAGTTGATGGCACCTATAAAGATCTGCGGGGATATACACGGCCAATACTACGATCTCTTGCGCTTATTTGAATATGGAGGCTTTCCCCCCACCGCCAACTATCTTTTCTTAGGAGATTACGTTGATCGTGGAAAGCAGAGTTTGGAAACAATCTGCCTTCTTCTGGCTTATAAGATAAAATATCCGGAAAATTTTTTTCTGCTTAGAGGAAACCATGAGTGCGCCTCCATAAATCGTATATACGGCTTCTACGATGAATGTAAGGTTTAGTAGGAGGAGGAGGAGGAGGGGCAGCAGGTGGTGGTAGTAGTCTAACTGCGTTTTGCGTGTGAAATAAGGAGGTGTGCATTTTTTGTGAGAACAACTCGTGATGTTTTGGGGGTAGACTGGAGATATCCTCGTGGAAAGGGGAGCGTAGGGGGGGGTTGGGAGAGTTGGG
>JADHZB010001343.1:1082-101883 GCA_015657535.1 Nephromyces sp. MM_2019 | reverse complement strand
GGGGTGTTGCGAGAGTCACTGGGGTGGTTATCGCACAACACACGAGAGCTATCTTCATCTAGGGGACATCATTTTATATTATTTTTGATGTTTAAACCTGAATTTCATAGACTTTCTCTCGAAGAAAGCACACTGAAGGAAATTTTGTTATACTAGTGTTTAGTATGGTATGGTTTTAGCAGGTGGCACACCTGACATGCTTATAGCATTATCTTACTATTTCTTCTTAATATTCTTTTGCGAAGTTTCTTGGCTTTTTGTTTATAACAAGATGTATTAAACCAGACATTTTGCTTTAAAATTTTTCAAAAAAAACACACACACTTACCGACACATACTAGGTAGTTTTCCTGATTAGTACTTTTCGTTGCTTAAAGTGTGAGATTTATGTGCTTTGCAGAATTGCCACTTTAAGTTTTAAGTATTTGGCTGATCCCCGTCTTTGCACTTATCACGGTGATTATATTTTTCAATTATAGTCTCTCATATATATGAGGTATTTCAAGCCCATTCCTATGGATTTGTTCAGTGTACGTACACTCAGACTTTCATACATTTGATGGTAATGTGTGTTGGTTTATGCATAATCTCTGGAATGTAATGACTCTCTGTTCTGAAGAACATTATCTAAACGCTTTGTAGTTAACCAAACGTAAAAAACTAATTGTGTTGAGCTGATTATCCGCATGAACACAAAGGAGACGCCGAAGAAGCAGAAGCAGTCGAAGAAGAAGTAGTCATACGAGCCGAAGAAGAAGAAGCAGATATCCAATATAAAGCCTTTATCATGCTTCTACTCATAATAATACTCCATTGTGTTTTTTTCGTTTTATCCCTATTGAGGGAAAGCATTGTGTGTGTCTTTTTCATAGGAGTGCAATATATAGTCTGAGCTTGTTTTATCTTTATTTTCTTTGTACTTGCAATATTTTTCGTTAATGCTTAGTCCGATGTGCATGTATAAACGATATTAGGAATACGATAGTAAATCTACTCTAGTATTTCATAGTTCAGTATGAGACTGCTAGGTTTCTAACCACTTTTTAACTTGTGTGTTTAGACGTTTTTTGATGTTCTCTAACGTACGCAGCTTCAAATAGCACGAATATATATATATATGCTGCGATAATTTGATTGGCTTATCTGTTGAATTTTTTGACGCTGAGGATGGTGTGCAGTTTAGTTTTTTCATCGTATGCACTTGTATAAAAGATATCTTGCTATTCTAGTTGTATTTGTTGCAACTGCAATTTCTGTGTGTATGTTTTAGGACTGTAGTAGCGAAGCTGAGCTTTTTTTTCACCAAAGTTCAGCTTCTATAGATTAATTTTTTTCTTTGTATTGAGACACACACTTTGGGAGAATTGGTAGTTGTTTTGTTTAGTTTTTTTTTCTAGCAGTATACTCTTGGTGGCAGTAGTTCAAGTCATCTAGTGTACTAAGAAATCTCTGGTTCAATTAGTGCTCCTGGAGCTCCCGTATCCTTGGTATATATAAATGTGAATATGCCAGTTAGAGCACTAGATGTGTTTGTGTGTGTGTTTTTGGGTGTTTTCATTTTGGGAGGAGTTAGTTTATACGTGTTTTTGTGTGTTTAGGAGTTGATATACACCTTTTTGTGTGCGCATTTGTGAGTGTGCGTTGGCGTGTGTGTATAACTTGATCTCTCGAAGTTGGTTTGTATGTATTTTTCACTCTCAACTTCCTTAATATGTTAGGTAAGCGACGCTACGGAATCAAAATATGGAAGACTTTCACAGACTGCTTTAACTGCCTTCCGGTGGCAGCTATCATTGATGATAAGATATTTTGCATGCATGGGGGTCTCTCGCCTGAGTTATGTAATATGGAACAGATTCGACAGCTAGTTAGACCTACGGATGTACCTGATGCAGGTATGCGAAACCTTCGATTTTAATGTTATGTGCGAAACTTAATGAGCCCTTTGAATTTCACTGCAAATCACTTTATGGCTGCTGTTTGCTTCGGTAAAGTTGATTTTTCTTCTTCTCATTTTAATTTTCATCCAATTTGTTTCATTCCCTTTGGCTTCTTCTGTGCTTCTTATTTTTCTTGTTCATCTTCGTGTTCTGCATCTTCTTCACTGCTTTTTATTCTGCTTCTTCTAGTTCTTCTTTTTCGTCATCTTATTCTTCTGCTTCTTCTTTTCCTTTTGCTTCTTCTTTTCCTTTTGCTTCTTCTTCTTTATCTACTTCTTGTTCTGCTTCTTCTTGTTCTGCTTCTTCTTGTTCTGCTTCTTCTTCTTCTTCTTCTTTGTCGTCCTCTGTTTGTTTAACTCACTTTTACTTGAATAAAAATGATTATTGTTTGCGTTCGAATGCTGCTGCAATATGATTCTGTTGAGCCTATCCTTACTTAAATAGCCTCTGGCTTTGCTATGCTAGCATTATTTGCCTTATATGTCCCTTTTTGTGCTTTTATGTTTCATAAATTATCGCATTCTTTGGTACTGTTGTAGGATTGTTGTGTGATTTGCTGTGGAGCGACCCTGAACGTGACATTACCGGATGGGGAGAGAACGACCGTGGTGTTTCGTATACTTTCGGCACCGATGTTGTTTCTAATTTTTTAAGAAAGCATGATCTGGACCTCGTCTGCCGAGCCCACCAGGTGTTCTTTGAATGATGATTTTGTTTTTAATGTCATTAAATTTCAGCGCTTTAGAATCGGTTGGAAGGATGAATAATTGATTATTCTACACTGAAAGTAGTTATATTGAACAAAAATTGCCGATTAGTATACTGTAAAACTACTCATATTGAAGCAAACCCATTTGTTCTACACTATATTATCACTTACATTGAAGGAAATTTTGGAGAAATCTCATCATTTGACGTAAAAGTTCTTGATAAACACCCGAGTGGGTTATGCAAATCGCTTCCCAAGCTAATGATATTAATCTACTAGTGTGAAGCAGTTCATGCAGAAATTACGGCATTTCGTTTGCTATTTCTAGGTTGTTGAGGATGGATATGAGTTTTTTGCCGCTCGGCAGCTCGTAACGCTATTCAGTGCTCCGAATTATTGCGGTGAATTTGATAATGCAGGTGCTATGATGAGTGTAGATGAAACCTTGATGTGCTCATTTCAGGTTAGTCTTCAAATTCAAAGAAATGGCATGTATTTGCTTCTTCGTAGACACTCAAAACCTGCAGTTTTGCGTGACTTTCTGCTATTTGCTGCTGTGTACTTTTGTATCATGGCTGTATATGGCGTTGATATATCTCTTGTTGGTTCTTGCAGATACTAAAACCAGCAGAAAAAACAAGGGGGCAAAAAATTTAGTTCCCCTGATGTCTTGCAACTTATCATACAGGTTTGAAGATTTTTTGTATGCCCTACTTTATCGTGTTGTATCTTTCGCTCCTGTAATTATTGGCAGCTTGGGATATGTCAAGTGTATGGCGTTTTCTAAGTATACAGTATTTGCTCTCTTAGACTTGATTTTTCGGTTTCTGTACTGGAAAGTTAACATTGGTTGACTTCGAGATATGTCTTCAAGTTTTCAATTTAATTTTGGAACCATACTCCTTAGTTGTTACTTTAATAACTCTTCTAGTGGAAACCACACTGCTTGCTCGTTACTTTAATAACTCTTTCTTCTTGTTCAAGGCTATGGGCCTCTAAATTGCTTATCTTCCATATTAATATCGATGTAGTGTTTTTTCTTAATATTTTTGAAGTCTTCGTCGATGTGTAGTCCAAGTACTGACATCTGGAACCATGTTTGGTTGATTTTTTTCTGCACCTTGGAGAACTACCCACATTTTTAGCAAAATTTTTTAGACGACACCTCCGAGAAATTTGACTACTTTTTAGGCTCCTGATTTTTGAAACGGCAATGTTCCTAAATTTATTGGAAATTTGTTTTTTATTGCTTGTTTTTTCATTTAGGAGAAAGTTTTTCTTACCCGGTTAGGACATAGATGAGGCTTCTCAGCTAGCTCAAAATTTGGCTCAACAAGTTCTCCCAGCTTTAATGAAGTCACCTTTATTGAATTTGATCGAATGAAAAACAGGAACAAAAAAAGTTTCTGTTATTCATCTCTGAGACAGAAAATCCTCACTTTAAGCTCCCATGGTGCATTTATCTGCGAGTATTTGTTGTAACTGTCACCTTTCACTTTGAGCAAACATAACCGGTCCATACTTATAGTGAATGATGCTCCGGACAGTTTTGCTTGTTCAACAATGAGAAGAAAACAGCTGTTCTTTCGCTGGAAAGGCTTTCCTTTTAAATAATGCACCTCACCGTTTAATGACAAGAATCTTTTTTTTCAATGCTTGTCTCCGTAAATAGGAGACGATGTCTTTTTGTGCTCACGCCTTGCGCCTCGCTGAATGCATGTGCTTTTTCTTTACTCACCCTGATATTGTCTTAGGCGGGAAATATTTGAGTACTGGAAGCTGTGTGGGTCAGGTCTTTACTTCCACTCGTTGCTGTTGATGCTTCGCTCTATGCTTTGTTTCTCAAATAGTCAAAAATTTAAAGTGGAATTATGCATAACGAGCATTACTACGTAGTAGTTTAGCAAGTTGTGATGTTTTGCATATTCTATTTTTCTGCACTGTTGTGTGATTCAAAATCCTTTATCTGTGCACATATGCGAAAATCTGATTTGCACTATAGTCAACTGTGGAGTTTTGCGATCTACATAAATTGTTTATTATCTCTAGCGATTGTAAAATTTATTTCTTGAGTATAGTAGTTCCATGTCATTAAAGGTAGAACTTTTTTGACTCTAATTGATGAAGTGGCGGGGTTCATACCGTCGAGTCTGCTTACAAACCTCTCTTGGCAACTTGGGATCCGTTCGAGCCTGGAATAACACGTTGTTATTCTTCGTTGTGAAATACCTGAAAAGGAGTATTGTGCGTGTTCCTTCGGTTCTTTGACATATTGACATATGAAACTAGAATATATGGGTGGTTCGCTTCATTTTTTATGCCCTTGCTGCCGCTCTGTCTGAGAATTAGCCAAGTTTTTTGTGTTCTGCATTTGATGCTATTCAGATTACGTCTCCTCTTGCGTGTTAACGTGTTCAATTTTGCAATCTCTTGTTTTCGCAGCGAGCTAATGATGAAATATATAGAGCAGAAAATATTGTTTCCTCTTTTTTGTCTGTTTGAATTAATTTACAGTGTTGCCCCATTCATAAAAATAAGTAAAAATGATGCTTGTTTATATGCGTAATGGTGGAGCACTATGTTCCCTTACGGTGTTCTTTATTCTTGAAGATTTTTTGAACGCTTGTCTCTTCTAGGTGTTGGGTGCTGAACCGGAGGTGCTTAAATTTTTGCATTTGGTATACTAATAGCAACCCTATCCTACGCAACTGTAGGGTGCACCACTATTTAGTAGAACGTATGTTCATTTCTTTGGAAAAAGGGTGATAACTCGCGTTGAATGTGGAAGACTGCTGCATAGAGAGCTATTGACCAGCTCGTACACCTTTTAGCTACTTTTGTGCCTAGACTCGTAATTGTATAGGAAACAGCAAAAAAAATTATTCGGATGGCTCCATTGGGTTCCGATTGGCATTTTATCTCATTTTATCTTATTTTATTAAATGCTTCGAGAATGTTTGAAACCCTGAAGCAGCACTGGCCATAACAAAGAATTCCCATTATTTTAATTTTCTCTTACCCGCCACTTGGACTTAATTTTCCCTGTTGGGTTTATTGTTCTTTTTTTGGTCTTTGCTGGGCGTTAAAATAAAACATTTACCTATTACTGTTCCTTTATCTCGCTTTGAAATCTAAAAAAATTTGAGGTTGTTTCCCGTGATGTATGCTTTATCATTCATAGGATTACGTATTCCATTTCTTTCTGATCTGATGTATAAAATGCTACGTGTGCCTCTATCTGCTTCAACCGCTGAAAAACACATATTGAAAACCATTATCGTTAATTGATAAGCTTTTCTTCAAGTTGCAAAAGCGTTTTTCTTCCCGCCCTTTATAATTGAATTTTGCTATAGCGTGAAGTACAGCTATGTGGACATACATCTTCTAACGCTTGCCTCCGGGTTGTTTCTGACGCTTTGTGATGGGCATTGAAAATCTTGCTTGCTGAAAGGCCAAATTTCTTGAAATTTCGTTTTCATTAAGTTTGAATTGGTCCGACAAATTACCTTTGGAGTCCCCCTCTTGACTTTCTTTTATAATTTTGTCTGCAATGATGGGAGTATTTTTCTGCTTGTTTCAATATGGTTATCCGTGATAACCTAGCAAATGATCATAAGATTCCTAAAAATGGAGACGCGCGACTTTTTTGCTATGAGCCTTTGACTCTGCTGTGCCTGATAGCTAGGAATGGAATGGTACCTTTTGGGATATTATTACCAATGGCGTCTTGAGCTCAGAAATATTAATTTTCTCTTCTGATGTAAAGACGATTTGAATCAGTTCCAATTAATAACCCACGATGAGCTTATGCAACTGTCATGTGTATTCGAACCATCGGGCTCCTTGGTTTCTATTGAGGCATCTTTCACCTGATTTGTCTCCATTCCTGGGTACTCTAAGATCCATATTATAGATTTTTCAGGTTTGTAACGCGAAGCGCTTATCCAATTCCGTAGCATTATGCCGGATAAATCTGCAAGTTAGTTAATTAGCGCACCTATCGTCATGTGTAGAGCATTGGGGTCAGCGAGGCTTCCCGCTTGTTTTTCTGCAGCCTCTTCAACCCCTGTCTTTTGGACCAGGATGTCTTCAAGCCTTCAAGAAGAAATCATGCGTCAATGCGCAGACGGCAATAGGGTGCTTTTGTATTTCGACTTCTTTATTTGGGCGCCTAGAGTATCCAGCGAGACTTTGTGAGCGGCCATTGTTTTTTGCATCAGCTCTTCTAACGGGGGACCGTTTGAGTTGCCCGTGGTAGCTGAAATAATTTTATTAAAATAGCTACACGATTTAGATGAGAGATATTACGGAACTAGAGGGAAAGTTCTACTTCCTAAGCTAGGGCAAACGCTAGTTTAGCCACTATGGGCTCTCCACATAGCGGCATAAGCACCGTTGCAGCAGAGCCTACATGAGTGTGATCCCCTACCTGCTGGGGTTACGTATACATTCCCGAACCCGCATAGCAGGAGTAACAAGTACAGGTTCGGTATTGTACAAATAGAAAGCTGCATTGCGCAGTACTTGAGTTTTCCTGCTTCCAAAAGGGGGTACCGAAATGTATTTCCATTTATTCTTGACTGAAGTTTGCTGCATAGAGATTAACTTGCCGCTTTAATGATCAGAGGCTTTTCAACAGGTGATTTTACAGTCTTTCGATGCCTGTAAAATTTGCTACTATTAATTCCACGCACTAAAAAATATGGCTACTTTTTCCACGCCTTACCACACTTTTTTGGTGGGCTTGACGGCTGAAACACATCTGTAAATTCATAAGCTTCCGCCATAGGTTGTAATTTGTCAGTGATGCTGACCATAGAGGCTAAGGGGTCTCTATTATCAGGGGCTTTATTATGCCGTATCTGCACCAAGTGACCTAAATAGTTACCAGTAGTTTTATTTGATAGAAAAACCGAATTTTGAACGCTTCGATTAGCAGCTGCATCGCAATAAGCAACCCTATAGTGATTTTCAGTACTTTTTTGACATTTACTCCTAACTACCAGAAAAAGTTGGGATACTGTGCTACTTGTAGACGTTTTTCAGCCCCAAACCGTCCGTGCTATTGGCGCGCTGCAGAGATAACGTGGGATTTTGGCCAGCTTATTGCATGTGAGTACCACTTAATTGCTGCTTTCCAGTAAAAATTGAGGATTCCTTGATTATATCATTTATATTCAATGATTTAGTATTCACTTTTGTCCTGTCTCAACGACTTTTGGCAATAAGTTAAAGTTCTGTACGTACTCCTGAGTGCCGTCATCTAATGCTCCTCCTGCGTCTTATATGCGGCTCCATTTTGAATATTCGTATCACAAGTACGAATATTTTGTGCTGAACCACCCCATATTGCACATGAAAAATACATTTATTGATAAAACCAGAATTTCACGTATACCTAATAATTCTTACTAACTCTGTATTATCAGTAAAGCTAATCTGCAAAAAGAAAAATACACAGGCTCCTTCCCAAATTGTTAAACTGCCATTGATTACCGTTAAGCTACTGCTTGACGTAATTTCTAAATGAGGGATACCAAAGATATTTCAAGACACTTTGCATGAAGCAATTACCGCAGTAATTATTTCATTGGTTTCTGCGGCTTTAAGATCACATCTTGACCGCACGACACTAAATTAAAAGGGATCGATTGGCTAATTGGCTGCTTATCTTAATTCAGCATGCCCAAGTTGTTTCTAGCATGGCAGAAGTTGTAAGCTGTTTCTCGATGCTATTATCGCGCATATGGTGTTTCAATACGTAAAAGCAAAAAATACAGGACGGTCGTCTGCAGTATCGCTCCACAACAATTGCGCGAGACAGTACTGCATATTGCACCCAGTGATCAAGCTCGTTATGGCACTACATAGCCGTATGCAAGTCACTTGTTGGAAGCTAATGCAAGGAATACCGCATTTATTTTGTTTGTTGCAATTAATTATATTCAAAAAGTTGGGAGAACTCTTAAAAATGGTAGAAAAAGCTATATCAAAATCCCGTAATTCGTGTAAAGCGTTATGCCTTAGATTACTTTGCAATTCACCCATAGGTGTGGTAAATGTTTCCTTTCTGTTGGCCGAGACGAATTATAAAAGACCCATCCAAGTTTACCGCGATGCGCTTAAAGAAGGGAATTCTGGCTGGATATGGTGCAGTTTTTTATTTCTGCTTGTAACTTTGATTGGAAGCGCCTGTGGGCTACCCTCGTTGAGCCAATCAGGAAATAAACAAAAAAGTGAGTAATATTAAGGCCCGGAGGCTGATAACGGATCAAAAAACGGCTTGCAGGTTTTAATGCGTTAAGTGCAAAAACTCGAAAGTACGCATCAAGGCTGTACATTGGAGCGTGCGTGTATGGACTCCAATTTCTAGACGTTCCTTTCATACAATGGGTACGTTGTGAAATTCTTAAATCCCTCAAAGGTAGACATGCATGTCACGAAAGAACTTAATCGAAAAGAAGAATCCTTTATTAACCAAATATTGTTGGCACCATTAAATTTATTGAACGCTTTCCCATGGCTTAGCTAGTAGACTATACAATAGCCAAGAATGGCCCCTAACTAGGAAATTGTGCTTTTATTCATTCATGATATCATACTTTTTTTAAGCACGAATACACATTTTCTGAAATCTTTTATGCTACATAATTCGCATATATGGCTCTTGGTAAATAGAATGGACTATTTTTTGCACTAGTTGGCAGGCCTTAGTTCATGAAACATTTCCAATGTAACTTTTCTTATACATTGGCGTTAGAAACATCGCATATAAAATAGAACTACGTGACAGGCAGTAGATTATCTTGCTGTATTAAAAAAGGAAACTTGCAAAAGTTTAACTTGAGTTTTACTCGTGATAGAAGATGCAAGAAAGTCCAATTTACTCTTGCTTATGAATTCAAAGCTTTTTTTCTGCTTTGCTTTACGATGAAATTTCTCCAAAGCTGAGTCCTATGTCCAATTCATTAGTATAGCGAAAAAACATTTCAGGGATCAGTGGCGCTTGACCTGCCAAATAAATTATTGCATTATCGGCTTATAAATATGTATAGATGCGAGTTCAGTTTGCTTTCCAGTTTTCAGCAGTACTTGTTGGTATAGGTCAATTGACTCGTAATCCCTTTTATTAAGAAAATGCAAATAATCGGCATCCTCAGCATGCTATTAAAAAATATATATAAGCAAATCTACCAGGAGCTTAACATGAAAATAACATATGACTCAAGTTTTCGATCGTTACAAGATAAAAAGAAGCACAAAATTCACAGAAACACAGTTTTAGAAAATAGTATCTTTAGGTAAATCTACAAAAAAATGAAGTGAGTATATGGTAATACGGTTTGCAATGCTATTGAGTGGTGTTTATAAAATGCATGTAAAAAGAAGCCTATTCTTCCTTAATTTGTGCGAAAGAGGAGAAATACGCAGTATTTTTAGTGAGATATATATTGGGCGTGATTTAAGCATTCTAAAATACTCGGCTGGGCTGCAGGAAAATTAGTATGCACTAAAACTATGAGGGCTTTGCAAGTATTGTTTAGTTAGCTATGTTTTCCCTGTTGGAATGTTCAGTGACCTGCTTAGAAAACTTACAAGGGTTATTTTATAAGTTGCTAAGCACCGCCGTCAATTACCTAATGTGAAGTTGAAATTCAAGGAGTTACTGGCGCCATCATGCTTCATTTTTTTAAATGAATAATATGTGAAGCGTTCCCTGCTGACACATGATAACTGCAGCAAGAAGCGTGCCAATGCAAGGCACAATGAAGTCCACTATTTTCCTTACTAGTATAGTGAGAGCGAGGGACCAATAGGAGTATTATTCGTATAGAATGCTTGGAGAAATGAAATATGTATTGAGCTAGGTTAAGTATTACTTTTTCTATTTTATGCAACCTGGTAGAATGTAGTCAGCATCACATGTGGTACATTCTCATTACAACATGTTGAAAAAATACAGCATACGCATTGAGTAGCCGAATAGCCGGTATTAAATTCTTACAGTTCGGTTCTAGGCCGGCTCCATCGCACTAGCTACAACTTTTTGAAATAAATTTGAAGAAAAATGGAACATAATGTGGTGAGTTAATATGAGCAATGAGTTACAACCAAGAGCTACACAAAATAGTCAATTCTATGACTATTCAGCTTGAATTATATATAAAGATGACACTTTGGAATTTCTCTACATGTAGAAATTGCAGATTTATGCCTTTTATTCTAATACGACACGTGTTTTTCGCCCACACAAGGTCTTTCTTTGGAAACTGTTTTAATGTCTGGTTACTGCTGTAGATTTGAGCACGAACTCCTGTATCTCGAGGCATTTTTCTTCGCGGAAAATGTAACTTTGGAACCTGAAATAATGAGAAGGATTTTTTTCCTTTAATATTCGTCCCTGGAATCAGTGACAATCCAAGCTTTTTAGATTTAGGCTTAGTACCCACGTGCATCGTCAGCGTGAAGTTCTGGTGTCTAAAGTCAGCACCCAAAATTGTGGCGCTTTTATTGACCTACTTGCCTAGATTGAGACGCAGCAGTGTCACTAAACGTGTTGTCCTAAGCTTACCAGCGCCTGCAGCTTATATTTCGTGACGGAAAGCCAGTACCTGTGGATCACGTGGCAGTGCAGTGTCTATCGCGTGGTATTGACTTTTTGCTTGGAGAAACACTTGTGAAATACTGCAGCCACCAGCAAGGCGGAAGAATTGTTTTCCACGTTTTATGCATGGTCAAAATAGCAATTTTTCCTGTTCTGTGAAGGCTAATTGCTACTTGTTTTTACACAGGGGTTGATTCCTGCCTCCAAAAATCTTTTTAAGAAGGAGCAGCAGTGTCTTTATAGTAACTGGAGTTTATCTGCATAGCGAAGGATAAGATTTTGTATTCATAGTGTAATGTTTTTCAGTGCCAATGAAGGTAAGTGGATAGCAGTATTGACTAGCTAACATTTTGGCACTCAATAATTGCTCCCTTAAAGGTCCCGGTTTGCAGCAATTCGTATTTTAAGATTCATAATTTTAATTTCCTATCACGTTAACTTGCTGCTGTAGTTTACAAAATATATGCTGGTTTACCCAATTCTAAAGTGCAATGCTTTCACCAAATTTTATCTCAGAGCTTGCAATTTTCTAAATGCAGTCTTTTGGTATATTTGATTAGCTAGTTCCGCATATTTCAAAAACAGGTGAAATACGTTACGTATTCGTTGCAACAATCCGGGGTTACATCAGCTTGATAAGGGCTTCCTTGTCTGCATCCACTGACCCTCGTTTCCATGATCCTGAGCTAGTACTGTGCGAGATGCATTGTTTATCTACCGTCAAAGCTAAATTTAATAGAAAGCGGCTTTTTCTTAACTTTTGTTCGGCTTTGCGTTGTCTTGAGATGTTTCAAGGTCGTTACTCCTGATATCCGCCTCTATATGAATCTGTACAGGATGACAGGAAGGCCTGCTTTATGGACTGGGTTCCGGTATTGGGAACCCTGTTGATCCAACCTTCCATAGGTGAAATTTGTCTTGCCTGCTGTCTATTTTCTTCGGAGTGTGCTTGAACGATAAATGAAATGCTCCATATAAAACTACGAAAGCTCTGATTTTAGTATCTAAATTAGTGGTAGCCTGGGTCGGAAAAGTTTTTATGAATCTTGTGGATGAGGATATATAAATATTCATCAAATAAACTCCTGGCAATTCGCTTTTTTCTTTGCTTAAAATTCTGTTCCTCAATATTTTGTTTAATCCTATGCTGTATGACTAAGTTCTGAGCATTGACGAAGTATATAGCTGTGAGGCAAGCTCTATTAGTTTTTTTCGCAGCGGTTTACAAACGATTTCAAAGCTAATTTCCTCTGTATTAAATTAGTGTCTGTGGCGCTTCTAAGTTTGCCTTTGAATTCGCTTAATTCAAAATATTTTGTCTGGCATTATCAATTTTATTATCTTCTTGGTATTATTTAATATTTTTAGTCATCACTGCAATAAAAAGAGGCATTTAAGCCTAAATTCTATAACTAGAATATTATTTTCTGAAATTCTAGTAAATATTTACACCATGTCTTGTCTCATTTTTTTTATTAAAGGCATGATCCACCAAATTGGGAGTATCGCTATTTACACTGTTTCTTTCATGAGAGCTCATGGAGACAATTTAGTTCGATTAAAAGTAAGCGTCATTTTTAATGCAAACTTTTTACGAGGAATTAAAAAATTACAGCTGTTTTTTTGCAGAGTGTGCATTGCTTGTTGATTTATGATAATTATTCTGGCGTGTACTGCGTGAATTTTCTTGACTTGTGGTTTTTTTATTATATAACATGATTTCTGTCCGTAAACATTGAAAAAATATTAATATGGCATAAAGGAGCAGAAAATTATCCATTTTACTCTGCTTACTTGCGATTTATAGTTGCTAGTATTCTGCCTGCAGACACACAGTTGCAATAATTTACGTTTTGCATCTTTTACCGAATAAAAAATCCAAGAAAATTGACGAGATATAATTCCTATAGTAGGCTATATTGTCCTTGTTAAAGCTATATTCAAGAGAATATTCACTTTTTGAAATGCAAGCTTACTCATTAAAGCTGTTGAAACAGTGAGTTAGATTCCTTCTCAAGTGTGAAGGCTTAAACTTTTCAATTTTTATCCAATGCAGTTGAATGAATCTTATTTTTAGGATTTAAAGGCCAGCAAACATATGCATTTTACTACTAGATTTATATACGTAGCTTTTTTCTGGAATAGCACTGCTAATAGCAGCATCAGGCGTACGTTGCGAGTTTTGTTCGAGCTTTTTTAAGCTCAAACAGCGGATCTCATTCAAAAATGAAACACTTCTTCTCGGGAAAAATATCTTGAGCAATATAGCATTCGCTGATTTTTTGCAATACTTTAATAAATATTAAAATGTGAGTCAATCGCTCCGAAATCTTCACTCTCTTAGGATGTTGGATGGATTTACGCAAGCGGATTGTTGATGTATTGCTTAGCAAGCCACTGTAGTAATGCAGTTAAACGAAGACTGGGAAATGCTTTGTAAGCTCTACTTTTTTGTCCTCGATAAACGAATTTCAAGTAAATGTTTCTTGGTTTAATCTTTGATATTTTCCCGGTGCAGTGGAATTGATTCTAGATTCTTCTTTTAGCTCATTTGCTGCTTAGTTTGTAAATGATATTTCTAAGCAGCTATAACCCGCATATTTAGATAATTTTGTGAATTTCAAACGAAGAATGCTCGAAACTGTCATTGCAATTTAGATGAATTTATGGAACTACTGGACTCGTGAGGATTTGCTTGTTTGTTTGAGTTTTTTTTAGACTTTTAAAATGATCGAAATATTTTGAATCTTTAATAAGGTTTTGCCACTGCATTGGCCTTAGCTCTCCTTTCTAGGCTGCACTACCAGCTCTCTCAAAGTAATATGTTTCTTTCAAATTTTTTGATTTTTTTTTCTTCCTCTAAACAGAGGGAAGCTACACCTTTTTTTGTCTTAATATTGTTTTCTTGGTGTTACTCGCCGTGTTGCCATCCATCTTCTATGCACATTATATTACGGATTAAATATATATAGTTTGCTAGCTATAATATGAAGAGATGTGAGTGAAGGATTATAGAGAATCTTGGGATTATGGAGTTTTTTATCTTAAAGTCCTTGTGTGTTTTGTTTCAATTGTTTTCAGATCAATGGCAATTGGATGTGCCTGTATAAGTGCTGGTATATACTTATCTTCGTTCAGCTGCAGAAATTTATTAGAATTCATGTAAGTTTTTCAATTTGATGTATTTTTTCTGATGTTTTTTTTCTATTTTCATTATTATGATTGTGTATTACTTGGTTTATAAATTCGCCTGTTTGTATAGTATCCCTTCCCTTAACATTTTTTCTTTAGGGGCTAAGTTTACTGCATTTTATTACGCTATTTTATGGAAATGTTTAGGTTAAAAATAGCGATTATACTAGTAAGTCATTCATTGAGAAACAGAAATTTTCATTGTTTGAAAATATTTGTATGATTGACTGTTTGGATGAATTCTGGAATCTTCAAAGGATTTTGGCAGCAGTGCTATTAATAACTCAGTTTCTACAGCATAAAATGATGCTTCTTGATGTGTGTGCATTGTTTTTCGCTTTAGTTAGCTAACAGCTGTATATGCAGGCTTTCTCCCATGCAGATTCCCTTTTTTGAACATTTTCGCTTTTTTTTCCCCTCCTGATCAGTTTAACATACGGTATTCTGACAAACATAGGAACTGGTCTTTGCTTCAATATATCCGTTGATATATTAGCCAAATCCCTTCCAGAAAGACTAGTTTGTAGGGTGAGATGATAAAGCAGCTTTTAAAATCAAGTTTTTGGTTTAACGCTCTCGCTTTCTTTAGAATTTTTGTCACTCTATTTTGGAAAGATATGATGCAGAGAGCGCTAAATCTGCTGATATTTTTGATTCTTGGTTGATGGAGTGGGTTGCATTATTTGTATATTGCTTGAAATAGCGTTTTCGGCAATTCTTTGGCACCCTAATAGTAAAAATCTTCAAATGATAAAATGCATTATTTTAAGACCAAAATGTATATGGATAGTGAAAATTCTTTGGAATTACGAAATAAATCATTTTCTGCCCCCCCCTTTCGAGGAAAAGATGAATTTTGTGGTGAAGAATCATGAATTTTTAAGGTGCTTTCTAAGGGTTATGCTGTACTTTGATCCTTCAGTGAATTTTGCTATGTAAAATAGAGTAGGAAATTTTCTTATCTAAAGAGCGAATGCTTTTTTTTCAGAAAATAGATTGGATTTTATAAAACAGAGCAGGCATTTATCTTATATAATGAGAAAATACGTATTTTTGACCAAAAAATAGCTTTTAATACGGTTTTTATTGCAATTTCATTTGCTTTAAATGAGCTTTACCCTTACTTTGAAGATTGGAATAATGTTAAAAGAAGCATATCAAAGAAAAGCTTTTTTTTGCCGCGTGTTTCTTTGCTTTCGTATAACATATTATTCGCTTTTTTTTGTCTAGTGAATTATTAGGTACAAATTACAATGCCTAGTCTTAACTTCAACTACTTTTTTCAGGCCATGGGAATTCTCTTGTTTTTTCGGTCAACCTCATTGCTCCTTTTCACCTACTTCCAAGCATCCTTCTTAAATCGCGATAATTTGAAGCCTACGGGAATATCTGTAGAATTTCCAGGTGTGTTTGATTGCTGTGCTCTGCTTTCCAACACTTTACTAGTTTACGATACTATGATCACCAGCACTATATATGTGAAATGAATCGCCGTGGTATTGCTCGATTTTTTTCTTTTTTTTGGTTTTTTTAGCGGCCGATACTGCTAATCTTCAAGAGTGTATTTTCAAGCAATATATAGAGTGTGTCTTCAGAAGAAATACTTGCTTATTGCCGTGAAATAGAACTTGGGTGATTAGTTTGACTTTTGAAAGATGAAGATGCTGTTTTTTGGGAAGAATTTACCTTTTTTCTGCTTATTTTTCTGGCAATTCATGTGCCTATCAGCATTTTTGCAGTGTGTGCAAATTTCGCCTTCTGCATTGCTTTATCAAGAATTCCTCGGATGATGAATATTTCTGTTTGTTTTCTATATCACTTTCGCATGATTGCTAGGGTACTGATAGATGGTAGCAGAATCCGATGCTAATTCTATTCTTCTCATCAGACTCGGTTTGGCTGTTTGCGAAGTCATTCCTGTACGCAATTTGTGGAGTTGATTGGTGAAGTGAGAGGATTATGTGTGTGCGGGAGCGAGTGGTGAAGTGAGAGGATTGTGTGTGTGGGAGTGAATGGTGGAGTTCTAGGAATCCAATCAGTTTTATTGTTTCCATCCTGCAATATTTTTATGTTGCAAAGGCTGCTAAACTGCGTGATGCTGTCACCGCTTTGATGAAAATACTGCTCATAGTAAAAGCAAATAGCATGCTTTCTATATATGTTAGTAATTTTGATCTCATTCATACGCTCTTTAAACTTACTTTTTCCAATTTTCTCGTTTTTTTGGCCTGGTTTCTCGCTCTTTCACTGGTTAATAAATCAGGTGATCAGTTTTGTTTGATATTTTATTATTTGTCTTTTTCTACTGGAGACTTTTTATATGACTTTACATAATTCGAAAAACTTATTTGCCTAGTCACGGTGTATGATTTAAACATTAGTGTGTTTTATTACGTCTTATTTTCTGCGAGTAGTATATTTTAAAATGCACACACGCAGATGCATACACTCACACACTCACTCACATAAACTCACGCACTCACATACACACACACTCACAACACTCGCACACACCCATACACTTACACACTCACTTTTGAAAAGTGAAGAAATCTTTATAGTAGTATTCATCCAAGGCGAAAATATGTACAATTTTTATTCATTAGCATTTTCACGATAGATTACCAGTTCTTATGCTTATCAGTAGCATTTCTCTACCCAAATTTTACAAATCACTTCAATCTCTGCAGACCATGAAAGATATTTTGTGGATAATGAGATGCTATCGCGTCTTCCAAAGTTTTTCGTACTTCAAAGCAAGATATTGCTCGGCCTTCAGGTGAGCAGCTGTATGATAACTGCTTACTCTGTTTCTGGAACTTTTTACTGCCGTTTATACCTTGGTATTGACGCCACTTTTTAGCTTTCTATTATGTGCTCTCTTTTTTGTAAAGTTTAAGATTTAAGCAAAATGAACTGATTTTGACTGATAAAAAGTAATTGAGTTTCGTTGCTTTGTGTATGTATATCTAATGATGTAACCTGTCAGGTTGCAGGGATACCTCTGATGTTTCTATCGCATGTGGCACCATCTAAACCAGAGGAATACAGTGGTGTACGTTCTATAGAGCCGGTGGCAGGTGAGAAAGGAGTTGTTATCTTTAAGCTTTCGCTCTAATCAAGACTTTTATGATTTCATGCTGTGAATTTAGCAAAACTTAAGCCTTTAGCTGTGCACTTGAAAGCTCTATCAGTTGTATTTTATACTGTTTGCTGGTCTTAAAAAAGGCTGCTTTATGAAGCGAAATTACAAAAGCATTGGCGGTTTGCCCGTAAATATCTACTGGCTGCACAGTGGCTTCAAATTTCTCAAACTTTTGCAAAGTCTCCTTTGCTTATTTATATAGCTTTCGTTAATTTTTTCCGCAAGTCTGTCGTTTTATTGATGATTTCCTCGTAGTATGCTCATCCATAAGTCAGAATAACACGGCAAAAAAGGTAGAAATCTTGGAAAAACATGGCACAAAAGGTAGAAATTTTAGCAAAATACACCAAAAAAGGTAGAAGCCCCCCCGAAAAGTTCAATAGCATCTTTTTGCTTCAGCCTTGTAAAGTTGTTGTGAATAAGTAATCTGGTCTACGTATCTCTTTGCCTAGCTGAAAGCATTCAGGGCAGATACTGCTAATCAAGCGCTGAATAATGTCTTTTTTTAAGGTTGTGCGACGAATTTCAAACTTGCTGATTTATATAGATGCATCTATTTCTTGCTGGGAATATATATGCGAGACTTGATTATTATGTTTCTTTTTAGTCTCCTTGTTTATTTGAATATTGCACTGGTATTGACATTTTATTATGCACACATACTTTGACAATGCAAGGAAAATGGTGTTTTCGAGTAACTTCTTTAACGTCAAGCGTTTTTATATTTCACTGCGAATTTTAACTTTTTGCATACTTTTTCTCAATTTTCACCATCTGATGAGATTTTTCTCTCAATTTTCACAATCCGCTGATAAACGTTTTTTTTTTCTTCAAATATCTAGTTTTTTCGCCCCTACTTAAGATTCAACATAATTATTACTCTAAAGTTTTTTTGTAATACTTTAAAACGTGTGGCTATTTTTCTTTTGAGTGATCAGCACGAGGTGGTAAATTTGGTAGTCTTTTGTGACTATTTGGTCGTATTTTCAGAAGATGAGGATGGTCCTGTTCTTTCCGATGGAGAGCTGCTCACTAGTGCTCAGTTTATGCATAGCTTGGCTGCGTTTTTCCCTTTATGGATAGCCGCTGCATATGTCCAAGTTAGTTATCTCCAAGAATATTTTTGATGAGTATCTCTTGCTCGTAGAAATTTGAAGCATTTTACTGCTTTATCTGAGGAATATGGTGTGTTCACCCTTCATTACGCTGAGACTCTAAGTTTCTGCAACTAGAAATTTGATTCTTTTAAGACGAGTTTTTCTGCTTTCACATGTAAAACCTATACTTGGCTACCTAATGAACCTACCTAGTTTTTCAGATTTTGCATACTTTTAATGAAAAACTGAAGAGAATGAAAAAAAGCTCTTTTTTTTCCCACAGGCGTACTGGAAAATAGTTGGTTCTGAAAATCAAGCACTGCGTGATGCGGATGTAACAATTGCTGGTTTGCTGGCGTTGTTTGCAAGCATGATGGGAAGATTAATATGGGGTTGGATCGGAGATCATCATGGAATCTCGCAATCTTTGGTAATCACTTTATTAGATCTCGATTCTTCTGTGCGAATCTGCTTTCTTACCTTGCTGCTGTTGATTTTTTGTATCAATTCTGTCATACCCTCTTTTTTTATATATAGTTTCTATGCTACCCTTTTAATTTTTGGAATTAATTTTTACTGTCTTTTTCCATTACCCAAGCCAATCAGTCTATCTCAATCCTGATGTATAGATACTCAGTACTCTTAAAAAAATGTTTTCTTTACACTCCTTGCAGGTGTGCCTCAACTTTATTGTGGCTATTTTTATGATGACGCTTCCTTTATCTACTACCATGGGTCTTAGTGCATTTGCGTTATGGTAAGAAAAACTCCTTAAAAAAAGGTAATTTAAGGAAAATTTTTGAAACACTCTATGATTGATATATTGAAAGAGAGTAAGGATGAAGGTTTTTTTGAAATGATTCAATGACTCCTAAGCAAGAGCATAAAGATTCTAGCATTTAAGTTTCTCTTTAAAGAAAAACAGCCATAAATCTGATGTTGGCAAAGATACTCATGTAGAAAGACTGATGCCTCTGGAGGCTTTAAGGTCACAAGTAGAGTATTTTAAGGATGAATGATCCTGCTTCTTTGTAAAAACTCTTTGTTGGTGAATTTTTTTTTAATATAAAACGAGCAAATTTAGGAGTGAATGTAGATTTTTTCGTGAAATTTGTGATACCTGCACTCTGATTATCTGTTGTGTGCGAATTCAAAATAAATTTCTCCATTATATGCAGGCTATGCGTATTATTTCTGTGTTTTGGTGGCTCTAGCACTCTGTTGGGACCAGCAATATACCATAATTTAGGTTTACAAGTAAGCTGTATTAACTTGCCTCTGGCATGTCTTTTCAAGCACTGCCGTGCAACCCTGCATGCCTGCCATGCTGCGTATTACCACTTATTGAGCTTTGCGGATATTATGCGATGCTGCTAGCTATTCAGGGGATCTAGGTTTTTCTTCTAATTTAGGCATTAAGTGTGTTTACACAAAAGCGTGGATTTGCTTATAATGCAGGGAAATTTAAGAGTATTTTTTCCTCCATTTTTCGCATTTTGGCCTTAATTTCTGTTCAAATGTCTTTTCAGAATTTTGGCGTCGCCTACGCGTGGCTTTCGCTATTCCGTGTGCTGGCTTCTATCTTGATGTCAGGATTTATCGAGGTCTGTTTGCATGATAAAAATATAAAAGCCAATGTTTGATGATTCTCGCTGATTTTGCATCTTTGCTGTCGTTAAGTTTTCAGCAGTCTTGTAATAAGTCGTCGTAGCCCGCGGCGATCTCAAAATTTGCCGGAAAAAAAAATTGCAATGACATGAAACTTGAAACTTGAAGAATTAAATTCAGGCTCAGGCCTTATTGCAGTGATTGATCTAGCTGGTTAAAAGCTAGAGGTTTTCTTTGTCGCCTTTTTTTAGTTTTCGTATGATTTGGTTGGAAGCCGCGGAATATGCCTCCTTTGTTCCTGCGGAGCTGCTACAAGGTACGCCTTATTTTCTTTGCTTACTGTTTATGTGTCATTGGATATGGTACCACGGTTTACATGAAAAGGTAAATAGGAGTATGCCTGCAAGTTTTACCAAGCGAAACAGGATGGTAGGTTTATTTTTTTCTCATTTCCAAGAAAATTGAAAATTCTTACTGGAAGTTCGGTACTTGCCTTTATTTTTCTATCAATGCTCTGTTTGTATCATAAAGTGAACCTAAACATATTCCAACAATATACTTGCACATTTCTGCAGCTGTATAGTCTCCATATGGTATTCCAGCAGATACCGTCGCTTGAGCACACGTAAAAAAGGGCGACTGGCGAAAATCACGGAAGATGGATAGGTGTTGCTCACTGGGAAAATATGAGCAAATATGTTAGTTTTGATGCGTAATGTCCCAGGGGCACAAATATTGCTCTTGCTGAGAGTTCAGCAGCTTACTAGCTGAGCCATTAATTGGTGCTCTATTTCTACAAAACATAATAGGATGCTTTTTGGTTTACAAAAAACCCTTTAAAATTCGGGCTGCTCATTAACACTCACGCGATACATCATTTTATCTTCTTTTTCCTGAATTTTTAATGTGCCGGTATTCCGACGCTTCGTATATTTTTCACCTGCTGCTTCCTCAGCGCTCGCTAAGGATTTTAACTATACGGAAGTTATAACTTACTTGCTACGCGCAATGACCGCGCGCTTTTTTTCGAGCTTTATTGCCTTACCACGGTTGCAGAGTTACGCTACCCAACATTCTCGCCATTACAGAATATCAAGATATGGTAACTGGAGCTCACCGTCACCTGCAGCATTATCAGTGAATTTAACTTACCCTTTTAGATGAATTTGTTTTGCGCTTAAATAGAAGGGGAGGTAGCCCCGGTAAATTTCAAAGAACCTGTAGTGACATCATTCTGTTGACAAAAATGCTTAAAAAATTCATCAGACCCGCTGCATGCCCCGTAACCTGGGAAATTCTGCAAGTCTATTACACCTACCCATAAGCACAGTGTCCTGAGCCTGAGCTCTGAACTACAATGCAGCACAACTTTAGAATATGCAAATATCTACTCTGACCTTAAAACTTAACTTTTTGAAGCTAGAAGTATTCATTTTATTGACAGTAAGACAAGACACAAAAGTCCGAGGATGCTTTTTTACTCATTGAATGCTCAAGAACCCTTGCTGCATTTTCCTGTAAGGATAATGCTACCTGCGTTACTAGTTGACATTCTTGCCAGACCTCACTAGGAGGTACAGTATTCCTAATCACGAAATGTAAGATCTGTCCCCCTAAGATGTGATGTTATTGTTAAGGCCAGTCTTTGGCTACTACGATTGGCGTTCCCATGGCCTGATGCGCAGCACTGTCAGCTTGGTCACTCACTTGCTTACCGCAACCTTTTTTATTCGCTACACGTGCCCTTTGAGTCGACATTAGAAGGTAGTAGTTACTGCCAATTCTATAGAAATCGCTCATTGCTATGCAACTATTTGGACAGATCATACTGCTCGTTAACTGCACATTGCTGCGATTCTCACCTAATGTAATGCAAACCAACAAAAAGCTATAGGTGCCTACTGCAAAGTAAGTAGCGTCGTCTTCAAGTTTCTGAGCTTCGCCGCTGCCATCAACGCTTTGACTGATGCGTGAGCCAACTATCTGCTAAGGCAGCGCTGCGGTCGGACGAAAAGGCGCAAAAATCCCTTATGGCCCTCTGGAGATGGTGTTTATGGCTTGTACCTAAGTATACTTAGCCGATTGCTTTAGTAAAACGAAGAAGCTAGGAAAACGCTTCATCGTTCTAGATTACTTTCTTGAAGTTGCATGTTTTTAAAGGTTTATCATGACCGGTAGGCGCAACTTCGCCCCTTTTCAATCATGCCCCCCGAGCTATGGTCTAAAATGCATCTCGTAAGGTTTTCATTAATAAACTAAAACTCCAGAAGAAAGCCGCGTAACTCACGTGCTGTACGGAAATAGTTTAGAGCTGGGCTATGAACTCCCTATGTGGTGAATTAGATATCCTGGGACGCTTTGAGGGGAAGATGCTGGGCGTTGCAGCAAAATCTTACGCTAGTCTAGCTTTTCTCACTTAATATCTATAAAATTTACAGCTTCCACTTCAACTTTTTGGAGAATCAGTACTTTTAAGGAGGAAGAATCGAACGCACATTCGATAGGTTCTACCGAGTCAAGTAAGTGCTGTAAATCACCAGCAGATAGTTGCACATCACAAAGCAAACCCTCATGTAAGGCTCAGGGAAGCAGCACACCATCTTGGGCAGCTCAATTGACACAACCCACTCATGCGATAGCACTCTGCCATTCGAATGGAGAGTGCTACCAACCAAGCACACATCAAGTTTCCGCACATAAAGCAACCTCATACATTTTGGGCATCGACGCCATGCTCTTTCGGG
This sequence comes from Nephromyces sp. MM_2019, assembly GCA_015657535.1. NCBI lineage: Eukaryota > Apicomplexa > Aconoidasida > Nephromycida > Nephromyces > Nephromyces sp. MM_2019. The sequence goes on along the minus strand of JADHZB010001343.1, from coordinate 78,843 downwards.
GCTACAAGCGTACAGAAATGTATATAAAAATTCAAAATGCCAAAGGGTTGCCGGCCAAGGCCATATTCTAGCATTATATGAAATTGGACACAAACGAGAGGATGCCTACCACCTCCATATGGTGGTAACCCAGAAATATGATAGCCTATCGTCGGTGAATGGCGATATAAAACTTTTATTCGATTTTCGATACCAGTATACTATAGCTGGTTATGGGCGATCACAATTCTGCTGCAATAGCTAATAAAGTCGGAAGCTGCTTAACTCATGAGACGCTTACTTTTTAAGGAGGGGTCACAGCCGACACAACGTTGCTCACAGAAAATTAGCTAAAAAAATATTAGAAAAGATAAACACTTTCTAGGTTAGTATCATATCGGTAAGATCCACCAATCGAATCACAGAGGTGAAGCCAAGTTGAAAATCAGTCTTGCGGAATAATTAAGAGGTCTCCAAGTCCCCCAGATGAGTAGCTAAGCACACAAACACAAGTCAAGCGTATTCAATATACAATGCAACAAGTAAGGCCGTCTCTTATTACAAATTAATAACTAAGCTTCTAGGATATACTAAAGATAAGTTAATGAGAAATATTTCCTTCATTAAAAAATTGGGATACCCTACAAATGGGTAGAACACTCATCAGTATAGAAAACACATTAGCTGTGTAGTACTGGTACTGCGTAAACTGACTTCCCTTAGAGAAGAGAGCATAACTGAGTAAGTCCTTCGGGTTATGTGTGACAAAATTCTATGTACCGAAAACATTCTGCAGCTACCTCATGCAATCATGTAGCAAAATTCAAACCTGGGTTGCTAGGTTCGCATGGTGAATGAACTTTAAATTAAGACGCGACAGCTTGGGGAATATCAGCCAATTCTGCCTGATTAGCGCTACGCTTCCTCCACTCGTGGGCGGCGATACGTGACATATGCCAGGCGGAAGTCAGGAACAACGAAAAGTTTACTGTAAAAAAAACAAAAATTATACAGCACGACATGACTACGAGTACAAAGGATGCACCAAAAACTCTCCAATATGCAACAACATTTTCTTTCTGAAAAAACAGCCATACAGAGAGTAGCCATGCAAAATAAAATTCTTTCAAGATAACCTTAATCATGGAAATATTTGAAGCGAACACATGGTGAAAAATCTCCCAGCAAATACCCTGCTTAATATATCTATCAAGTCCTAAAGCAGCGATTTTCCTGGCAGGGACGTAGCAAGCGTGAATAAAGCTTCGTATAGATGAAACAGCTTGACAAACTAAGCATTTTATAAATGTGCGAACAAAGTTCAGCACCCTGAGGAATCTGGAACATAGTGATTCATTTTTATTAAGCAGCATGCTTTGCCTTAAAGAAGTACATGATGGAAGAACAAGAATATGAGATCATTAAAAAAAATTCACAAAGCACTTATAAATAAATCTATTGATATTTTTTCACTCTCGAAACTTATCTATGAGCTTTCACAGATGCTTACCAAGAAACAAGTTATAATTAATGGGTGTTATAACAAAGGAGTATCGACTCCAAATAAGTCCAGTGAATATGAAGGCTGAACAGAATAGGCCAAGAAGGTAGATATCAACGACAGGGATCAGGGCAATAAAAAGGAATACGATGAGTAGCTTTAAGCTATTCCGCACAAGCGTATCAACCTTGAAAGCTATTTATTTATAACAAAAACGCATTAAACAAGGTGCATCAATGGGTCTTGCAAAAAAACATCGAAAGTAGATAATGTGAGAAAGATGGGTATATGAATTACCGCCAATTTAAATTCTAAGAATATCGATGAATTACATTTTTTCGAAATTTCTCTAGCTCACTTGCTTGTTGATATCCCGACATCTTCTCAATAGGACGATTTAAATCAACGAGATTTGTCACAGATATCATCCATTTAAAAGTTGGAGCCCAAAAGTGAATGGTCAAAGGTCCCGCAGGATGAGCTGCGCACAAATATCATGCTTAAGTACGAATTTTCTGAAGGGGTATAAGGCAAAAACCACAAAAAAAATCTGTTTCATAAAAAAAAGAACTGCCATTCTTGTTAGGCATGAAGTTTATACGGCGAATACACCATAGCTACATTTATACAAGCAGAATGGGCCCACACAATGCTCCTGCAGCTCCAGATACATCAACACATCTAGGCCAAATACACAGCTGAGAAATAAATTCTACATGAGTATTACTTAAAATATTTATGACCGCGGGAGGTAGAGATGATGCCTCAATTTTCTGCTGAACTCTGGGTACAATTCCAGGAAAGAATACGTTCAGCATCCTCCGGTTTGAAAGCTGAAATCCAAATCTGCTCGCCATTATGATAAGACCAGTCGCTCTGAGACAGCAGTAACACGTAAAGATGAAGAATTTTGAGAGCAAAAGTACAAAAACTCCCAGCTTTCCAAATATGGAGAAGCTTTAACTCTCAGTGAAATTGGCGTTATATCAAAAATCTAACGTATGGCATGACTGCTTGTAAGATCAAGCAAATTGGTTCAAGCATGTATACAATAGATTCAAAGATAATAGTGTGCTTTTCCTTGACCCTGATCGTAGATCCTTTCACATGAGTGCAGCCACGCACTGCAGAATTTAAGCCTATAGCCCAGCACTGTTTAATGTTGCAGAGCAAAGACTGCTCCAAAAAATACCGCAAGATGAATTTTCAATTTTATCACGTCAGTTCGTGAATGACATACGGCACTACCCAGAGCTACAGAGGCTTCTCTTTCAAAGACCCAGCAACACCGACGCTTTTACGCCCGCACTACGAAGAATATGCAGCAAGTACAGGCTCAGCAGTAGCAGCAAGGCAAAAGTACATAAACACGCTCCCAGGGAACAAACACAATACAGCTCCCCACTAAGGGAAACCCAAAGCCACGATAATCCTTTGCAGCTACCGCAATTGTTAATAATATGTTTTGAGCGGCCACCCTCACCACACGGGAGAGCATATATCCATTCAGTTAATGTCAAAAGCAGCATCAAAGACAGTATTTGCCAAGGGGCGGGAAGAACTCAGCCGCATGCAGATTATCAGGTACACCATCATACTTTTAATAGACTTAATCCTCTGATGCATGAGGCACTTTATCCTGTGTAAGGGACCGTTGAAGTTGAGAAATGAATATCGTGTACATACAAAACGAATATATATGTGGTGAGAATCATGTGGTAGAAGGTCAGAGTAGGTGCAGGGTTGCAACACAGCAGCAAAATTAGAGAGTAGCCCAGCAGGGCTCCATGTAGTGTCCCGATTCTTCACCTAAGTGTGGAATCGCCACAGTGAACAACTCAAGGGTCGTTAACTTATGGTACCACTTCTTTGATACACCAAATACTACAAAAAAGTTTAAGAAAAGGTAGGCAACACATTGCTAATCACTTTCTGTGCAGATAATCTATGCTTAAAGCTTGTGAAAAATGTACTATCCGATGAAATTATTGAGCCTGCATCCAGGCTGCTCTACAGCTAAATTCAGTGCTGTTCTAATGGCTAGTTGCAAGGGAAAAGTTTGCATCGTTGAGTGCTCCGGGTCTCGACTTATTGCTGTGGCGCCAAACAGCACCGGCTATTGACCTTAAAACACACATTTATGCCTTCATTTCACTTCTCTGAAAGGCTATCTTTATTTCGTTTTAGAAACCTGAAAATCCGAAAGCCTTGGGTGTACCGCTCACGACATGAATAGTTTATGTTCTTGCAATTACGGAGGCGATTAGCGGAGCTCTTAGGCACACAGGGAAAATCTTTTGCTGAGGCTAGTATCGCCTGGTTTGTCGAATGAGTTTTTGCAGTTTACCAGTGGTGGAGCAGTATCCATGGAAGAAGCATCTTCCTTGGGTCGGTTTAAATTTGTGATCCAAGGAATGCATATGTGACTGCTAAAGTCTTCATGGGAAAGAGCGTGACTTGCTTCTTTCAGGTGATCCTGCAGAGGCAGATACAATTTCGTAAGCAAGTAAAAATAAACTGTCATTAGATCGTCCATTCAACCCGTTAGGGATTACTAAATTGATACCATTCCATATATTTTTTCTATCAAAAACTCATAATAGAGCATAAAGAAGCAAAAAAATGATGCTACTGGTAATACAAGACAATATTTAATTAGATAAGATAAACTTAAATTTATCGTATTTTTGCCATCATGCTATTTTAATCTATCACAACAGCTTTCCTACATGCTAGATGCTGATAAGATAGAGCTTTGTGGTGGATTAACAATAGCATAAATCTGGTCTGCACTAAAGATACCCAAGTAAGCAACATTAAACCAACTTTGCTGAATTTCATCAGGTCTAAGCCTATTCTGTTTAACATGCACATGCAATAGTGTTTTTGTCTTTACATCATTATGTAGCAATGCAGGGAGTGGTAAATTTCCCTTAAAGGTGAACCATTTCCCTACTGACAAAGCAACTTAAGTTGTACCTTGTGAATAGAGCGAAGCCTAAGTACACGATAATCTGTGCAGCCACGAAACAGTCACTGTAAGCTTAGCCAAACTTGATACTGGCAGTAGCGCACATCATGAGTTGTTGCTTTTTACGTGATCAAAATGGTTTTGCACCTCAAGAAGCTCTTCAAGGTTATAAAAGCTCCCAGCCTAAATGTCACACCCTAAAGTGAGTCCCGCTTCGCATCATACCTTCTGAGAGGATAATCATTCTTAATGAGCTCGTGAGTATGTTGATGTTCTGCGTGCACATATGTGCACATCTGCTTTCCATATCACCACCTATCCACACCTAAGATTTAGTGAATTTTTCACTGGAGCAGCGCGTCATGAGATGTAATACAATTCTGATAGACTGTAAGCCACACGCATAGTATTACAGCTATATATTATTCCAATAGGCGCTATTGAATTCACGTAACTCCCAAGAGTTCCGACAATAAACATGCATATTCTGGTAAACGACAGTGGCACAGCAGATGTATCAGCTCTTCCTTGTATATCATCTAGATATCCCCCCGGCTTGATACATTCAATCGATATAACTAGCCCGGCGACCCTGAGGTTTACGGGTAAACGAGGGTTTAAAGCCTAAATTTCCGCAATATGAGCCTACGCCACAAAGAAATGCAATCGAAAACTTGCAGGCTCAACTATCTCGGTGCCCAAGAATAGAGTTTTTCCGCCTATGCTGCGAGCCGTGCTTTGCTTGCTGGAAGCCTTACGAGGAGCACTTTACGCGGTGCATATCCGCATGCCGCTAAAGTTACGTGCTTGTGAGCTTAAATATTCCCAGCAATTAAAGCAAGGCTTGTCACTACCTTATACAATTACTAATTAGCGTTTGAAAGGTTCTAGAACTCAAGCAATAGCTAGGACTGCATCACACTTTTTCAAGTGCAGCGACAAGATGTCGGTGAACCATTGCTAAAGCAGATTTCACAAGCCTGCTAAAAATACTTGAAGACCAATACCCACTTTAGGCAGCACCGGTATTCCATAAGCCTCTCTAAGCAGCAACCTACTCAGTTCAACACTGTATCCACGACAGTAACAAAAATACTAGGCCCAGGTAACAAGACGAAATATATATTAGAAACAAATTCAAAGCATATGGTATAAAGCGTGTAAAATACTTTGAAAGGAAAATTTACGACCGGAAGCTGAATACCCTAATTGAAGAGTCTTAATAAATACGACTTTTTTCTGAAATTCATCAGAAACCTGCAAGTATCAGCATGAAAAAAATGATATAAAATAAGCTTTTAATTTGTAATTTAACAAATAGAGGCTAAGGAAGGCCGAAAATATCTTTTGGTCTACCATTTGATCGATTTTTTATTTTTTAAATGTAGCATGATATTAATATTTCTAATTCAACGGTGCGCAAGTTAAAACAAAATAAGCATGATTTTGCAGGATTTTATGCCGACACGACGCAGAAAGTTTAAGCACGCAACTTTAGATATACCAACGTAGAAGAGAAGCCTCCAGCCAAAGAGTATCATACCACGAAATCTCTGTAGATGCATTAATTTTCCCTATCCATGGTTTTTCTTAAAGGTATAAGTAAGGAAGCATATCCTTTTACACTCTTAAAAGAAGAATTAAGCATCTTAGAACATCCTAAGCATACTTCGTAGGTACTCTTCAGCTAATGACCTTCGAAAACAGCTGTTCCATCGAAGTATTTCGGCGTTATTTTTCAGCTAAAGCGTTATATTAGCACCAAAAAGTTAGATGTATGCAAGAGATGTTCGTGTGATCTATCAGTAATCAAAGAGTCTTCCACTGAAGAATCCTCAGGAGCTGTACTCTTTATCACCACAAAGTGTTATGCCTCCTAACAAAATTACTGGTAAGGTAAGTTACGACTTCGATTGGCTGAATAAATGCTCTCGCAATATGATAATCTTTAACAGTAAAGCCGGCTGAATTTTTACACACAAAATTACCATAGGAAAATAAGCTACTTCGGTAAATCAAAACAAAAAGTCTAATTACTTATAATCTAATATTCTTTGAGATAAACGTAGACATTAAGCATAAACTAGTAGTCGATAGAATATAAAAAGAGGTCCACAGACAATTCATATAACATATAACAAGCTTGAAGAGGATATAAAGCAGCTTTTTTTTAAATTTAAACATAGGAGGCCGCACACTAAAATATGGGAAACAAGAAAGCAACCCACAAAAATCACTCAGACAGCAGAAAACCCAACGTATATTGAAGCAATTCAGCCCCTAAACGCGTAAGGACTTTAGTTCCTCATAAATATATGAAAACATCCGTACTCAGTTAAAAACGCGACAGTGTTTTAGTGCTAAGTAACAAAGCGGGAGAGCAATATGAATTCAGCATGCGAAAGTTTGAAATAAAGAGGAGCAGCATTAAACTTACTTTATTCGTTGTATGCTATTTTGATAGCACCATGAAAGGATAATTAACAATAAAGCAAGTGGCTTACTAAAAAATGGCTTGGAAATCTCCATAAAAGTGCTATTTCAATAAAACACATTCTAATAATTTTGCCCATCAGTTTTTAGGCGCAGCAAACACAACCAGCAAAACGCTCCGCAAAAAATCTTGCCTGCTAAGAGTTAAAGGAAACGATACCTCCTATTAGAGCTAAATCAAAAGAGAAACTCAACTAGTTATTCAGAACGTTTTTAGAATTTCTTTCATATCTCTACGGAAAACCGATTGTTTACGTTGAATAAGGTGTAAATAGATTGCATCTTCTCCATCCATGCTTGTTTAGCATATTTTGAAACTTCGTGACTAGCCGCCAGTGCTAATGTAAACAAATTTCTTCTTGTATAATCCGAAGTTAAAGTGACATCGCCAGCTTCCGAATGTACACTTGTGCATTTTCCTGAAGATTCAAATTAGAGGCGGGAAATTCGTCATTGAATGTATCAGACTCACAAAGGTTTAAATTAGTTGCGAAATGAAATCGCAGCGTTTTATTAAAAAATGAGTATGCACAAATATGGAAATACCGAAACCAAGATTTATGAAGAAAAATTCGGAGAAATAAATATTTTTCCGAAAAAAGGGCTAATAAACTTACTAAATCCATTAAAAAAGTAGGTCAGCAAAATTTTATTCAGCAACTCCCATAGCCCATTGAACAATATCAGAAAATTTAACATTCCTTGAACCAACTTGAACAATTAACACTTTAAGTAAAACAAAAAATATCAATAAAATTACCTGTGTTTACGCAGGTGGAAAGGTTTACACAAGAAGCACATCCTTCTTTTTCTAGCGCTGTGGGGTCCAACAGTAAGCAACTCTTATCCGCGTTTTCATTCTGAGGACTTTCAGATGAAGCGCTACCGGTAGAGCCTTGCGCAGAATCCACTTTCTTTCTTACTAGCCCATCCTGAATACCGATACAAACTGAAAATGTTGTCCTACGTAACAAGATACCCGCATCGATTGCAATAAGCATAACCGCATTGGTCATCACAGCAGTGAGTCCTCCATCATCATTCAATATCTGTATGACTATGCGTATAATGGATTTTTGATAGCTTTCGGTGATTATTACACTCTGAGCGTATTTCAGTAGCACAGACTCAAAATATTTTTCTTTAGCAGTAGGAGCTCCAACCACGGGGCGCACCAAAACATCCAGTGCAGCTGAAAAAGTGCGTAGCGACGCTTTATTTCGGGATGAGAAGCTCGAATACAAAGTAGAATTTTCTTTAGGAAGGCATATACTAGCTATCACGCCGGAGCAACCCTGGAAAAATCGGCATGAGGCATCAGCGTTGGATACATAATCATACTCACAAGTAATTGGGCGCAATTCAAAGTTGCTATGTCGTCCATCACCCCTGACCGTCATTGTTTCCCACAGTTGCTCCAAATCACAAATGTGAAAATAGAACCGCTTTTGTGACACAGCTTCTCGAATGCGTGCAATATCACCTTAGGTCCGTTAGCCATTCCTGAAAGTACGGAACAATTCTTTTTAGGGGTTGTCACAAAAATCCAAGGAAAAACTGTTGCAGGGTAATCATAAGGACAATAACATAAATACGACTAGACATTAATCTAGCAAAAAAAAATATTTGTGTACTACGCAACAGTTTGCCTTCTCATATCATTTAAACCCAAATAGTAGAACATACTGAATACTCCAGTAAACCTTAATTCAAGCATATATATGCAAGAAAAAAAATCTACATCGTGAAAAATGAAAAGTTGGAACCTCAACGAAATTACATGGAGTAGAGCTACTTGCCCAAATGCTGTGCCATCTACAAAGGATGGACTTCAAGACAAAACATAGAATAGAGCTCGCCAAATAAAGCGGCAGATGTTACAATCCACAATCTGCTTGAAAATACTATTTCAAAAGTAGTACGGTAGCAGTTCACGGCTACCAATTGATTAACAGGACAGATTCTCGGCTCTCGAAATTCGTACCAACTGTGTTTTCTTTCAAAAGCTAGCGGTAAGCAATTAGCATTCATATCCCATTGCAACCCAAAAATACAGCGCAAGACTTAGCAGTCAGGTAGGTAATTTCAGTGGGGTAAACTCTTGGAAATGCAGGAGAATCAGCCAGCGGCTTATAGCACGAAATTACAAATGCTTTTGCATCCTGGCCACAAACGTGGCTCAATATGGGATATGTACCGGGATTAAGCAATTTTGAGCGCTGGTACAAATTCAAATGGAAGATGTGCTACACCGGTGCTTCCAATGCTATATACCTTTTAAGCAGGAATTGTGAGGCTCTGTGAAGAAGGAATATTTCTACGAATCTCATCGAGTAGCTTCAATAAAATAATGCGGTGGGTCGCACATAAAGGCGAGGTGTATTACGGTGACACGAAAATAGCAAGAACCTTCCAACTAACCATTGGTTACATGTACAACCGCCCTGGCTGGTAGTTGACCATGGCTCATGGTGGCACTGGGCACGAGGAGGCATGACGCCGAAGAATATCGCAAGCATCTCCTGATAAAGTACTCAGTATGCAAACCCCAGGCGTCGCATGAATTGTGCCGTGAGATTATCAGGATGAGACTCTAAGCTACCAGCTCTGCGAAAGACGAATTCATAACTCAAGATATAACTTTCATTTCAGAGCATAGGGGATTTAGCACCAGTGTACTCTAGAAAAGCCACAAATACAGCTCAAACATAAAAATAGTGATAAATATGGAGTCGCAGCAGTATTAATAAGAAAAATTTCCAACATGGTGAGGGTACTGGAGTGACCGAACTATATTCATCATCCTAGTGATAAACTGTTCCTGGGCTGCATTTCTTATCACTCTCACGACATTTAGAATATGAAAATCCACGAAATATGCACTGAACTTGTTAAAGCACATGGGTATGAAAACGAAAATACACGGCAAAACACATTGATCGAGACTAAAGCTGACTCCACTGAACGTTGATCCCTTTTATAAGCATGCGTAGTTGGAATATACCCAGAAGCGGGTAATTTAAAATTATTCTAAATAGATAGAAGCCTGAAAAAGTAGCTGTTGACGTCAGTATACAGAGCCTTTCTGACACTATCATCAAAAGCAAAATAGCAGCTTTTTAAATCTTTGAAACTACTAAATTACAGTTTAGAATCTCACATTATGTTCCCAGGATGTAATTTGCCGCAAGTGTCATAAGCTTGAGCTTTAAGTATGCAGTTGATAACTTCCTACTTTACGGATATTAATACGCACAAAAAGGTATACCAGCAATATAAGCGATAAAATATACATAAAATCAATATTCTAATGCTAGCATGTAGTGCTATGAAACAGAAAATAGGCAGAAGAAACTGCATCCACAAGGCTACGTGATAGCTGCTACGATGCTGCTACCTCTTGAAAATATTTTTTTTTGAATATCCGTGGTTGTCAAACAAAGGATACGTAAGGTTTCGCCATCTTTACCCCTTTCATGAGCAGAATGTTGACACGTAAGCGTGCAGTAGCTGAATAAGGGTGGAAATCCATAAACTTTTTTTTCGACAGTTTTAAAAGATGTAGCCGAGCATTTTCACCATTTAGCAATTAGGAATTTTTCGATGCTACTTCTAATCACATTTTACGCTGTGGTAAGTAAGCTCATTTCACTAAATTCATAATTCAAGCTAGCCATGATACGCAGCAATTCTCAGAAGGACCTTTCATACTTGGCTCAGCAATACAGCTTAACACGTATTTTTTCATCATATTAACTATTACAGTTTTGCAAAATCAAAGAAAATTTGGGGGAATAGGGACACCAATGTAGGTATATGACTCCATATTTGGAGTCTTTTTCTAGCTGAATCTTAAAAGTATTAGCATACAATTAAGAAGATCAGCTCTATGTCATCATTGAAAAGTTGGAGATTGCTACAAATGGTCTGGGCCTATATTGATAAAGTTGCGTGATAAAAATATTGATGGCAGGCAGCAACCTCAGAGGAAGCTTGATGCAGTAACTCAAGCAAGGTACAACTTATTTCTTAAGTGCGGTCACAGAACAGGAAAGGTACACAGACTGCACTATTTTCGCCTTGTATATCTTGTCAGCTGTAGGGCCTGTTTTCTCGGAAAACAACAATTTTAATGAAACCTACTGAAAAATGCCATTGACCGATGTGTCACGAAGGTTTTTTTGAGCTTCATAGGAAAGCTGCAGTCCAAGAAGGACGCTTGTTTTCCAATAACTACTTTCAAACAAAAAATTACAGTATCTCGATCAAAATGGCAAGAAAGAATTAGCCTTGCAGTAGCTCCAGTATCAGATGCGCTTAACACGAACGAGTGTACATATAAAAAGTTGCATTTTAGCCATTTAGCCAGTTACACAGGCCCTTTCACAAGTATTTCGATAAATTTAAGGCTTTGGCTCAATTTTTCTGCTGCAAAGCAATGGCAAACTTGGTAATGCTTGTGTTGCAAGTAATCATATTAAACCTTACATTTTTGATTATTAAAAATCAATAGAATTTACAATTTTATATCAACAAAATTAGAAAAACATAAAATTAGACAAATTGTAGTTTCAATAATACTTATAAATTTTGTATTGCAAAGCAGTTTTATTTAAAGCAAAATAACTGTTTTTTTTAATATAAATAAAGGAAAAAAAATGTATCAAATGTTTGTGCATCCCGAGCAGTACACACATTGGGCGATTGCAATTATTTTGCTTTTATGATTAAACGCCAATTTAAAGTGTTTGCCTTGTATATTGGGTTAACGAGCTACCTGAAATCCATCATGTAGATATTTCTAATAGTCCCCTGTGATCATTTACGGTGTTTCTTTTCGTGCAGATCGTACGGAATTTTCACGTTACTTTCACGATGTAGCGGCTGCGAAGATAGAGTCACCCGCATTAGCCGATCGTTATGACAGAAAAATCACCACCTACATATTGATTTTTGAGCACAAAAATACCGAGACTGCTTGTAGTTTTGGTATTAAAGATTCCTGAATCTGTTCAACTGAATAGGGGCTCAGTTTACCCTGGTTCTAGCAAGTTTTTCGGCGAGAATTATTTGCGTTGGGACCACGAAATGTCTTTTACTGGTCGTTCGTGTAACTAGGAGGTAAGAAATCCCATTAACGCTACGGGTATCCAGCTGCGCGCGGCAAGCTTCGGGCCCGCATTTGATGCGAGGAGTGGTCCTGTAATATGTGGTCTTTCGTCGCCGATAAACAAAGAAATGAATGCACTCCAGCCGTTCGCCGCATAGGTCAAGTGACGCCTTGCGGGGCTTATACGATGAAAAGCATACATTATATCTGAGCCACATTCCTTGGTACCGAGTATTCATTTCACGGAGGGTGAGATCCAGCGATTAGAGGAAACGCGGAAATGATCAAGTGCTGTATACTTGTACGGCGGGACGAGGGTCTTCTGTTTAATTGGGCCTTCTAACCGAATATTCGGTGCACCAATTACGAAAGTGCCGAATGTGATATTTTAACGGCAGTTCTTCGATATTCTCAGCCTACGAAATTTTATTTTAATGCTGTTAAAATAAGAGTTACATGTTCTTTTGAAGCTGGGGAGAATACCGAGGAGCAAGATGTAAGTAGATACCTTGGCACATACAAAAAAGTAGTATCATCACGAAATTTCCTGCCAGACTGCATGCTGGAGATGGTTTCGGGTACACGGATTCAATGTGAAGCACACTTTCTAAAAAAGCCTTTTCAATTTTTTGCAAGTTTGAACCATGCTGCTGTGCTGTCAGAAAACACGTGAATCACTAAAGACAATATGCTTCACACAGGATGTGAAACAAGGATACTGCGATTCTCTCACGCTGCACAGCTGCATGCTCAGATGAGACTCAGGCAGGTGTTGCATGAAGATGGGACTTGCTTGCATATGGCTTTCCCGTAGACAAAGCCTTCCATGGATAGCTTGCGTTGAGAGATTAAACAGCTACAAACATTTTAACACTGTTTTCCTTTCAGCAAGACCTCACAATTCATTGAACTTTTTGCCTTCCTATACTTTGTCTTGCATCACTGACTGGAGCATTGTGACAGTCCTTTTATATTGTTCTTGTGAATTCATGAAGGTAATATGCTGAAGATAGGTACCCAGGTTGGCTACGGCCGGTGCTATACGCTATTTCCTGCTCCTTCTTGCATTTTATGCACCATACCTGTGTATATATTGAAAAGTCTATCAACAGGGCGTGTCGTCCTCTACTATTGTTTGTGAATCAACCATATTTCAAGTGAGTGCCTAATGAGGCGTACTAAAGGATGCAAAACCTTTATGTTCTACTAATATCACGCGGCGTTTTCCGAGATTTGAATGAAAATTATTTTGTTTCTGAGAATGGTTTGATTTGCTGAGAAGTTTAAGCACAAGGGATTAATTACTCGTTACCGTTAATCTTTCGAGGTGTAAGTAATTTTACGGGTATTCATTGGTGAATACTGCACTTGTCTTTGAACTATTTTGTCAGTTTTTGATTGTCTAAATCTTAAAATTAGTGGAAATGACATGAATTAATGCGTTAACCTCGATCGTTACTAAAGTTGCTTTGATTTCTGCCTTATTAAAAGCAGAAAAAGTATGGATGATCTGATGATTTAGCAGCTAGTGCTGCCGTTCTCCTTCAGTGCTTAATGCCTCTTTTCCTGATACGGTAGCTAGCTACTTACTCCTGATTTCACATACATGCATTCATTATTTTTTCGCTCGGAACTGCCCTTTTATCCGTTGATCTTCCCGTTGTGTTGTATCCAGTGTTTGAGGTCTAGACTTTTTGAAGCATTGTGGATTTGGCATTCTTTGAAGTTAATGTTGGTAGAATCTTATTTCTTGCGTGGTATCCATTTGGGGAAAAGCAACCAAGCTTCCTCTTTCAGTTTATGCGTCATAATCTTCAGTTGAAGGCAGTGACTTACTACGTATGTGCGCGCTGCGTAATTTTAACTCCCTTGCTGGACGCTTGTAGTTTGCGCAATAATGTTTACTTCGCAATGTCAGTAGGCGAATCCTAGGGATGTTAATGCTGAAAGTGCTAGCAAATCTATTTATACCTTTAGGAAAATAAGGTATTTACATGCATTCCACAAACCACTAGAAAAAGTTTTTTTATTGATGTTTTAAGTTCTTCGCATTCACTACACTAGAAACATTCATTTTTGCCTGTTTTGTTTGGTATATTCTTTGTTTTTGGTTCTATATAAAGCTCGATCAGAGCTTTGTTAATATCTAGTATCGTCAAATTCTAAAAGAATATCCTTCGCTTTATCTTCCCGTTTTAATTTTTTTTAAATTATTAAATCATCTTCCTGCACCCGTTTGATTCTGTGTATTGTTTATCCCGGAAAATTCGCTTTATTTGCTTACTCTCGTCCTTTCTTTCTGGAGTATAGTTATTCCTTTTGTGTTTGGGGAAAAAAACAACCATTAAATATTTATCAGGATCCATTGATGACACTTTACGGTATTACAGTGTGTGTGTGTGTGTGTGCGGTTGCAGGAAAGGAAAACGGTATATTTATGTTCTAGGAATACCAAACCTCGAGGAGTGATTTCACCGTCATTGCAATATTTAAAAATTCTGATCGATTTAACCATACTGAATACTTGATATTTTGCCTTCTTTCCTGTCGGTCTTGTTTTGGAAAACTGCTTCTATAATGCAGCTCAGCGTTGAAGCTCCTTCTGCCTCACCTGAAGCTGCCCCTTTGGGAGGTACACAGGTAGAGGCTTCTCAGGAAGTGAGTTTGATGATATTTTGTCTCTCTTCAGCAAGTTTTATATTTTTGGCATATCTTTGGATTTTTTGTTGGTTTAGGGTCTGCTAATTGCATAAAAAAAGTACTTCTAACTTAAAGGGGTATGTGGTCTACACACTCATGAAAAGCTTCGAAAGCCTTTGGCTCTAGTGCTCAAATTTTTTCTTACAAAGAGTTGCTGTATGTTCTTATTTTTTCTATGGTGTATGTGGCTTATTAATGGGTTTCAATGTATTAATTGAAGTGTTTCCTCCAGAAAAAATACATTGCTTGAATTGAATATCTCCAGTTGGATTTTGAGCTTTTTAAAGTATTGTTCTATATCCTAGTTTCATGCGTATGAGTATAGCCTCTGTACGTACAGCCGTCAAACTACCTGCCTTTATTTTCAGATGAAGCGTTCAAGATATAATCAATTCTTTAATTTTTGCTTTTCTTGTTGAATTTTTTATTTCTGTTTTAATATATTCCTTGTCTCTATTTCTTCTCCAAAATAGCTGAATTGATGATCGCATCCCCTTCCCCAATATAGGCATCACAGTTTTGCAAACAGTACTGCCATGGTCTCTTTTAATTTTTGATAAGCTTTGCTCCTGAAGCTAAGTTTAGCTAGTTTTCAGTCAATTTTATAGTTTTTTTTGGTATTTTTGCACAAGATTCACCCCCAAAAAGTTGATTAAATCGTATAAATTACCTTTACATTTCAGCATCTTAATCAGTCTAAATTTCTCTCAAAAACCCGTTTTATTGCGGTATTCCACGTGTCTGTTGTACCCGTCTTTCATCAAATCAGGTGATTAATCTTCAAATAATTTTGTTTAATGGCAGGCCAGGAATGCTGAAACTGCAGTTGGGAGTTTACCCCCTACTTATGCTTACGTTAACACCAGTGAAAATGGCGAAGATTGGGACTATGAAAATCTCCAGCTTCATTGGAACCTTCCAGACGCTTACGAAGTGATTCGAAAAGTAGGAAGAGGGAAATTCAGTGATGTTTTTGAAGGGATAAATATACTGAAAAATGAGCGTTGTGTAGTGAAGATTTTGAAGCCAGTTCGCAAGAAAAAGATAAAGAGGGAGATTTTAATACTTCGAAACTTGTATGGGGGCCCAAACATTATCAGGTTACTGGATATTGTAAGGGATCCTGCCACGAAAGCTCCTGCTCTGGTGAGAATAGCCTTTTTTAAACGTTTTCTTTCGACTTTGGTAGAGCTTTTATTGAAGTAAATAGTTTGAGCTTGA
Organism: Nephromyces sp. MM_2019; assembly: GCA_015657535.1. Taxonomy (NCBI): domain Eukaryota; phylum Apicomplexa; class Aconoidasida; order Nephromycida; genus Nephromyces; species Nephromyces sp. MM_2019. The sequence goes on along the minus strand of JADHZB010001343.1, from coordinate 62,868 downwards.
AGTTTTGTTTAAGCAGCAGCAGAGTTTTCAAAATCAAGAGTTTGCTCTTGTTTATTTGGATTTACTGAAGAAAACTGGGGTAGTAAAGGGTTTTTGTGTGTGTGTTGGTGCGAAATCTGATATGTGTGTGTTGGTGCAGTGTGCTTTGATGCGAACCCTTTTGTGCGTATGTGCTAATACAGACCCTTGTGTGTGTATTTTTTTAATATATTACTTGCTATAGCATATTTTGTTTAAGCACTCATTTTCTGGCCTATTTTTCGATCATTTTACGAGTAATTATAGGTTATATAGTGTGTAGACTTTCGCTTTACTAATTCAAACTTAATGTTATGTTTTTTTGATGGAAATCGTTCGATTTGCTTAGTATTTGATATGAGCTCTGCTGGGCTTTGCAGAAATTTGAAAAATATTTTATTCACTTCACGTTTGGCTGTTCAACGTATCATAATCTGTCCAAAGTGATGCTTTTTCGATCGAAAAATCTTTAGATTTAGAGATTAAAGCTGAAGTGAGATGATGGTCTGTGTGTGTAGAAAATAGCCTTCTCAATGAAAAATTCGATTTTTCTGCAGATCTTTGAGTTTGTCAACAACACAGACTTCAGGACTCTCTACCCTACTCTTACTGATTATGATATACGTTATTATATATATCAAATTCTCAAGGTCCGGTAATGTCTTCAGTGATAGTGCTTTTCGTTAGTACTACCACAGATCGCTTGAGATGGGCGTGATAATACTTATCTTCTGGATATTTTCTGAAATAGCTATCTCGAAGTGCTAGCAAATTCGCTGATACTGTTGCTTTTGCTTCCTAATTTCATGTTTTTTTTTCATTTTTGCTTTTTGATATTTTGTGTGTAAGTTTAGGAAGAAGATGATTGCCTAGAGATGCTTTTTTAGCTTTTAAAGAAGTCTACTTGATGAAGATAGAAGTAAACGTGTGTAAACTTGGTTTGAGCCCCCTTTTTTTAGGGCGTTTTTCTTCCCTCCTCATATTTGGTAGCTTTTCTGTAGCTTGAAACGTCGACATATGATGCTTTTTGAAGCGATAATGAACTTATGTGGGTAGTTTGATATGCGAATATTTTGTGTGCTTTTGAAGCTGAAAGTTGAATTGCTTTTAGCAATGAAATATTGTGAATTGTTTGATGCTATAACAGTTTGAAGATTTCGCAAATTTTGGCACAAATTATCGTCTGGAAGCAGTTATATGCTGTGTGTCTTTTCTAGTTTTGTACAAGTAGTCTTGTGTGTTGTTTCGTGTGCTCCTTGAGCGTTTCTTTTTGCCATCAATGCAGTCTTGTAAAAGTGTCTGTGTGTGTGTGTGTTGGACTGTGTGTGTGTCTGAACTAATCAGTCATATTTTTCCTGCGATAAGCACCATTTTTAGGATAGCAAGTCATTAAAATGTTTAATTCTGTGACAATGCAGGCTTTAGACTATTGCCATAGTAAAGGAATAATACACAGAGATGTTAAACCTCATAATGTAATGATTAACCATGCAGGCAGGTAAATTTCACTTCTTAAGATGTTTCTTTGTGCTTGCAAATTCATGCTATTTCCTTGAAGATGATGTTTTCTTCACTTTTCACTTTATAGTGGATTTTGGGTTGAATTTACGGGAATCTCTCATGTTCTAGTTGGTGTATCTAGCAGAGGGATTTCTATTAGTGTCTTTTCTCAGTAGTAAAAACTTTTAGCAGTGTGTGTGCTTGGTGTGAAGTTTCTAGTAGTGTGTGTGTTTACTATCAGTTTGTTGCTTGATTTGTACAGGGAATTAAAACTGATTGATTGGGGTCTCGCTGAGTTTTATCATCCACATAAAAAATATAATGTCCGGGTGAGGAAAAGATGATAAAATGATGTTTTTTAGCTTTTTTTCTGTTTTTCCCTTCTTTTTAATATTTTGTATACATTCACACAATCAGATTTTTTTTTCCATTTTTTTATTGTTTCGTTGAAGATGATACTTTCTTCAATATTTTACTTTATAGTTGGTTTTGGGTTGAATTTACCGGAGAAACCCATGTTCTAGTTGGCGTGTGTAGTGGAGTTTGCAGATTTTGCATTTTCAAGTGTGTTACTATGATGTTGAATATCCTGTTCGTATCATGTTTTGGTGGAGATATTTTGTACCTCGTTATGTGTGTGTGTGTGTGTATGTGGTATGTTTTTTCTATTCTCTCAATCTTTAAGCCCATGGCAGAGCCCCCCCGCACACACGCATGAAACAGGAATAGAGCCCCATATACCCAAGGGTAGAACCCAAAACATAAAGGAGTGAAGCACACACACACACACACACACAGGAGTAGAAACCCATGCACACAGGAGTAGAGCACGCATACGCATAAAGGAATAGAGCACACACATATTTGACGGAGGTTAAATATTTTGCTCACAACTTGCTCTATACAAAAAGCGCTCTCTGCAGCTGTACTTGCTAGATGTTTGTTTAATCAACACATCCTTTTCGATGCGTTGCGTGTTAGGCGATGTTAGTATGAGAACAAAACGTTTGTGTGTTAGCCCATAAGAGTATGAGAACATCATCCGATGAAACTCCTTCCCTACAAAATTTTTTCTGCGTTTTTCTATTTAAAATTTCGGAGAAACTCTCTTATCTTCTTCATCTTTTTTTCGTGAAGATTGATTTTTCTGTGTAATTTTCATTACAAAAACTATTTGTTAGTGTTGTAGACAAATTTCTAAAATACCATTTTTCTATTGAGACCTCGAATACTAGCAGAGATGATATTTATCTAATCTTCAGCAATTTTAAACTGGGCGAAAATCCCTTTTTTTTAAGGTACTTTTGAGTTTCCAGACCATAATGGCCTATGGCAGAAAGTGTGTGTGTGTGTGTGCTTCACCCTACTAAACACACTCTCTACTAGGCTGACTCAATGAGATTCCTTCTATTTTTTGCGTTTTCTTTATTGTTGAAGGTTGCTAGCCGGTTTTACAAAGGTCCTGAGTTGTTGCTGGATCAGCAGGAATATCATTATTCTCTGGATATTTGGAGTCTTGGATGCATGTTTGCTGGAATGGTGCTGAGTGTATGTGTGTGTGTTTGTGCGTAGATCTCAAGTGTATGTGTATGTGGATATCAAAGTGTGTGTGTGTGTGTGTGTGTGTGTGTGTGTATGTGGATCTCAAAGTGTGTGTGTGTGTGTTGTTTTTGATTTTTGTATTAATTTTTTTTGTGGGTAGAAATGGAGTTCAGCGTAGTTTCCTTTTTAGAAGTTTTTATTTTACTTTTTCTTGGGAGGTTTTTATGTGTGTGCTGTTTGTTATTCTCTAGATGGGTATGTTTAGATAATAAATTATTGATGGGTCAGACCTTGTTTTTTTTTTCTTGGAAAACATATTGTAACGTATAGCTTTCTAATGTCTATTATATGTTAAAAGGAATTGCTACTTATAGCTTTGTAATGTCTATTATATGTGGGTTTACGCTTTAGGTGAAGCATCGTGCTTTGCATCTTCAGTTTTACTTTTTTTTACAGAAAAAGCAGTCTTTTTGCGGTTTTATTCGCCTCATAATTGTATAAGCGTCGCTTTTTTAGTTATTTTTGCATCTGCTCTGTATACTTACTGCTTCATCAAACTTTAATGCAAAAAGTGCGGCTCATTTTCTCAATTATCACCTTTTTACGCCATTTTTTATCTCTAAAAATACCCCTTTCCCTACCTTTAACTTGTTAAAAAATGATATTTAGATTCCATTTCCCCCTGCTAATAGATAGGCTTCATATTTTCATATAGTGATGATGATTGCTATTGGATAGGCTTAATAGTTTGATTTTCCTGCGTGTCAATCACGCCTTGTATGTTGCTGTTTCAGCTAGTATGTTACACACGTTTTTTGGATTGCTTTTCCGGGAAACTTTGCTGCTGAGCAGCTCTCTAGCCTCCTTTATTTTAAAGATTGCACCTACAAGCAGGGAAAACTGGTGATTGATTACTTCCTCTAGCTTTTGCACATTCTAAGAGGTTTTTTGACAATTTGGAAGCTTTTTCTCTAAGTTTGTTTGAATCTTCAGATATTCAAGAAAGATCCCTTCTTTTACGGTATGGATAACAACGATCAGTTATTGAAGATCCTTGATGTCCTTGGTAATTTGTATGTTTGTATTTAGAGCATCACAATGAGAATAACTTCTATCTTCAAAAGCTAGATGCCTGGTATATCAGACGTTATTTACTCTAAAAACTTGAGTCTTGTTCAGCAGAAATTTTCTTCTATAAAGTCTTCTTCAGTCTACTCGAATAGATTTTGAGCATACCTCAGTCTGGAGTTGATTATTTTTACATTTTCTACCTTCAACAAGATCTTGATGAATTCTCGGCCTAGTGCTGTTGCAGTGCTTCTTTCCTCATTGAAATCATTGTTGAAGCTGCCTGGAATTTCTTTTTTTTTTTTTGTATTTTCTACCATATATAACGCTAACTCGTGAGTATGTGCAGAACAAGTGCCGCGGCACTTTATTATATGTAACGACGCAGTTTAAAAGGTATCTTTTTCTGTGCTCTGTGTTTTTGGCGATTTCCAGCTACTTTTCTGTAATATGTGTGTGTGTGTGCTACTTACCCCGATAATTAAAATAGTATGTGCTTCCTAAGGCTTATTTGTTCATTTAGGAATTTCAAAAGGGCGTGGTTACCGTGTGTGGCTGTTAAAGCTTCTTTCTTGTTTTGATTTTATTTGCAAGTTTATAGAGTATTTTTGGTATATTTTGCGAGTCATATTTTCAGTAGTTTTTACTTTATAACTTGTTGGCTTTGAACCTTCTATATACCCTTGAAAACTGCTGCGAAACATCTATAAGGTGTTTTTTCATATATCGCAAACTTCTTCAAAACATCTCTAAAGTACTCTTTCACACACACACGTACACACGCACACACGTACACACGCACACACGTACACACGTACACACGCACACACACACACACTATTCGATTTTACTTCACTTGTGCTTTTGAGTAGCCCCTCTTTCCTTGAGCTTTTCTTGCTTTTTTGACACTTTTTATTTGCTTTTTGTGGTATAATTTTATTTATTCTTTATAACTAGGATTCTTCATTGTCGTATGAAGCGATTTAATGTGTACTTATAGGTGCTACGAATCTGCTAGCATATACCAAGCGCTATAACCTTGTATTAGAGAAGAACCAGTTACGAAATGTTATTGGAGGGTTAGTTTTCTTTCACTATAAAGCTTCTTGTGCGGCTTGTGTTGCTGTGCAGATAAATTTACTGATCATCAAACATCTGTAGCCATTTTTTAAAGAGTCTTTTTCTAATGCTAGGATGTGCTGCGTTTGCGTTTTTTCGCCTGAATATCTCTCCTTTTTGAGCTTCTCAATATGGTGTGTTGAAATTGATGCGTATTCATGATTTGTTTTCCATTAGAATGAATACTTTACAGCGTGTGTGTTTTTTTTTGTATTATCGTGTGTGTGATATCTATCAGATGTGCGTGTTTTGTATTATCATATTTTATATCTATCATGTGTGTGTTGCGTATTATCATGTGTGTGTTATCTATCGTATGTGTGTTTTGCATTATCCTATGTAATATCAATTGTTTTCAAACTACCGACATTTAATAGCACTGAAATTGTTTTATAGGAGGCAAAATGCAAGGCCATGGGAAAAGTTTATACATGAAGATAATAAAAAATATTGCTCCGAAGATGCCATTGATCTTGTAAGTCGCATGTTGGTATATGACCATGCCGAGCGGATTACTCCACTGGAAGCTATGGCACATCCTTACTTTAAAGCAGTCAGAGTAAGTCATATTTTTTAAAGCTTAAGTGTATGTTTTTTGGCATTAATCATTCAAAAGGTGGTGTTTTGTTTCTCTAAAAAAGATTGGACTCTTGGTAGTTCAATGTGTTAGTTTGGGCGTTATTTGTATATTTGGCAAAGTTTTGTAAGCATTGGCGTTTTTCTCCCTACTTTCGAGATGCGATTTCTACGGGACTCGCTCCGTTTCCAGTGTGTGTCAATTTATTGCTTCACTTAAAATTCGACAACAGGAATTGACTTTATTCTCGATCTTTGCAAAGTATGCAGGAAAGTCAAATTTGAATCTTACCTTAAATCCTGCCCCTGTTTACTTGTACGTGTTAAATCTGAAATGCATAGTTAGAAACCGAATTCCGAAAGAAGCATCTTCCAGCAGATTTTTTTTTTATGGTATTCTTTTGTGTGTCTTTTTTAGGAAGAGGAGGCCAGTAAGTTACAAAACGGAGAAGCTGATGCCGATAATTCCCCTTCTCAGAAACCGTAGCTTAAATTTCTTGCAACACTCTGCAATGTCTGAGAATGAGGCGGAAATATAAACACAAGGAGCGAGAGTCTAAAATGCACCACTTATATCTTCAATATTTCCCGAGAGTTATAAATTATATCACCAGATGCTTGATCCGAAACTTACATTATATTCACTGATATAGCTATTATTTGACATAGTCTGAAATATAAACTGCAAGCAAGTATAGCTGTAGCTTCTAACAACTTTATTACGGCATCCGTTGAAATGATCAAAACTGGAGTATATATAGCTGTTTCTAGGGTTATGTTTATTTCATAATATGAAGCGATCATTTGGGGGAAATTAAACATTTTTGGATTGTTATAAGTAATTTACCTTTTGTGGTATATATTTTTGCTGCGGTTGATAAATTTTCCGGAGTTTTGTGAAGAGGTCAGGTGAGTGTATCAAAGTCCTAAGAGGCTGTTTCATCCCATAAACATGCACTTCTACCTAATTTGGACAGCTTTGAAAATGCAAGGCGACTTTACTAGTGCGCAATTTTTCTGTTTTCAAAGAACTGTTCAGTTTACGTTAGTTTCTGGCTTCTGGTTATACACCAATGTAAGTTTTAATATTGGTAACTATAGGTTTTGTGGATAGTAGCTTTATTCAACTCTCAGAATTTCTCTTTGCACTAAATACTGCTGATGCATGCGTTTCGAAAATTATTTGAAGAAGTTAGTCAATGGCCGTTGCTGAAAGAAATAGCATTTTACGGCTGCTATTATACGCGAAAAGAAATCATTTCTTTGAGTGTCCTTTAATTAATTCCCTGAACACTGTCCCGTGTGTGTTCAAGTTCTTATTCTTAGTGGCTCTCCTAAGCTTCACATTATTGCCATGAATTCTTACAATTTTTTATCGCATCTGAGAAATATCATTTCGTTTACTCTAGAGGAGAAGCAGGAGCTGAATTGTGTTCGATAGAATCCCTTTAAAATCCAGTTGTATTGAAATGAAACTAAGCGGAAGTCAGTATATATACTTGTATCCGCTGGCCTCTGCCGATGGTAGCATCTTAGTGCTTCCCTCTTCTCAGTCCTAATTTTGCTTATATATTGTTTTGAATGCTGCCTGAAGTCACTTTTCACTCCTTCCCATGATTTTATTAAGAACTTGCAATCTACTGTGTTAATTATCCGAATATATACATTATGGAAGGCAGTTCTTGCTGAGCGTGAATTGATGCATTGTTGGATATATATAATGGTTGTTGAGATTCGTTCCTACCAGGATGACTCCATATTTCTGACTTTCAAAGATAGTTAAAACCTACTTAAGATTTCCGCGCGTTTGAGGGGGGTAAAAAGCCTTGCTTTACTTGGTGATTCAGATTGGTAGAGCAATTTCTTTCTTTCAATGCCCTTGTAGACAGCTCTATGACGGTCTAATATCCCGGTATACTATCGTTTGTGATACACCTTGCTGAATATCCCATTTCTTGATGAGATGTTTGTTCTGTGATTGAATTTTTCCTATAGAAGACGCTGGGTATGAGTTTGCGTATTTATATTATTGTATTCTACACACGTTCTGTGCTGTTCCTGTGCAACCATTCGTCTTGTTTCAAAAGTGCTTGTTTTATTTCAGGATGCGTAAGCATCCGAAATAACTTTGGAAGCTTGCACACTCGTACTAGTTTTCAAAAGTAAGTTGGACGGCTAAGGATATGTTTATATATATTAGTCACCCCCAGCGCTTGCTAAGGCCATCAGCTGTGCTGGTATGTACTTCCCAGTACTGCGTGCTCCAATACAGTTCTTTGCTGCCACGAGTCTTGAGTGGGCTAGTTGCTAACCGTCCCTGATATGTAAGTAGTTGAAAATATTTTGGTAAACTAATAGTTGTGCGCAACGGCAACGAACGATTATAGTATGCTGCACCCTGCAAAACTTTACCAGGTATTTTTAGATGAAGGTTTAAGGCTTGCTTAATATTTTGATTATGGGTCTAGCATTGGCTTCTCATTACTTTTTTGTAGAATTCTTCACTCTTTTCACCAGAGTTTCTTGCGCCAGTATCACCACTCGGAGGTTGACAACTTTTATATCTCGCTTTTATAATGTCTAGGCGCTTGCTTCTTCTCACTTTTATAACTTCGGCCCATGCTTCTAGTTTCTTAAGTAATTCATTGTTCTTGATAATAAGTTTTCTTCAAAGGCGGCGATTTGAGTGTGCTTCCTGTATCATATTCACTTTTAGCAAGTATCAATGCCTCCTCCATATACATCTAGATTTCCTTTCCTCTTTAAAGTGACAAGGCAATTGCCTAGATGGATTTGTGATGTTATTTATCTTCAGAAAAATCTGATGTTTCTCTTGCCGCAGATGTGAAACTATGTCTCCCTAGCCTTATGCAAGCTACAAATTCAAAACTTCCCTCAGCGTGCTCATTTGCGGCGTTACATGGTTATTTTTGTAATGCGTTTTACCCGGAAGCGACTGTCTTGCAGTTTCTGTTGATGCTTATTAGGTAAAAATTTGATTACTGCAAATCATGGACTGCTAGCACTTCTTTCTGCCGAAAAGGGCTTTTAAAAAGTTTTACTTTGTTTCATTTCATCAGGAAATAGAGATCCATTATTCAAATTGAAGGCATAGCGTATAGTGAAATAATTTGCTTATAATATATGTGGACTTTGAGAGTTTAAATATGCTATTTAGAATCTGGGCTTTCTTTAAAGCTCGCAGATTACTGCAGCACTAAATCACCTCCGCAGGCGTAAATCAGAATCCGTTATCATAACTGGAGTGTATTTGATGGCTCAGATACCTACTTTATGCCAAACTGCGAAATTAGTCTCTTGCGTGGCTGCGAAGTCTGCTTCCTGATGCATGGTTCTGCTCCTGGTTAATCGGTAAAGTTTTGTGGTACCCGATAGCTGGGACTTGCAAGTGTGGCATCTCGATATACGATAATAAACAGTACTTACTTTATGCAGTGCTATCGTAACCTTCATATGATCGTTTATGAGGGCATGCTGTTTAGTGTTGGAAAGCTGATTTCGCTGAGAAAGTGGCTCGATTGCCAATTTACGATGCCTTTTGAGAGAACGAATATAGCGCACGCCTATTTTGTTGGGTTACCAAACTACGGTTCATTTCTTCCCCTTGTGGTTCATGATATCTTTGCTGTAACTTGTCGGCTATGCTGGCACCGCATCAATAACAATGGCGCAGTGTTTATGCAAGCAAAATGTATTTTCCTAGAGCAAGCTTTGATTTGATTGCCTGTAATGAATCATTTTTCCCTTGCAATTTATTCTTAGAAAGCAGAGAAATTACTTTAACTAGATCTTTAGATAGTAGCGTAATAACCACTTGATTGGCACTACCTTTTTTAGTACCTCTCTATTCAAGTTTAGATGGCTTTTAAAACTTTTTTTTTGCTTATTTTACCAGACATAAACCACTTTCTGTAATGGGTTGTAACTAGCTAATCAGCTACCATTCCGCTGTGTAGATAGGTTCTTTTCATTATATACAGCTTTCTTTGTTGCTGGGTTAAGTACGATTTAGCTGTCCTCGAGGCGCGTTTTGCGGAATACTATGGACTAGCTACAAGAGGTGAATGCTTTGCATTTTCACTTACAATCAAATGTGAGTTATTCTTATAAGAATGGATTTATATTTAGAGTAATTTCAGTATTCCACTTCTGAAAATTTTCACGCATTGATTCATTGTTTACTAAACGCTGAAGAAGCGCTCCCTCGCTACGTTGCGGCTTAGGTACATGGCGTCCGTAGAGTATTCAAGGTTCCTTAAAAGTCTTGCTAATTTGCAAATTTTTTATTCGTCACATGAAAAGCTGGGCACGAACTCAGATTAGTACAACTTGAGCATGATGTCAGCTGCCAGTAGAAGTAAACCGTGTTGTATATATTTTTTGCAAAAAAACCCCCGCTTAGTCACGAGTTTTTTTTCTGCCCTGTGAGATAATATCTGGCAGAGGAAGACTCCTTTTTTTTGCATATAAATTACTACGGTATTGCTGTACTTATTGCTAATGCATTTCAGTATTCTGCCGCATGGCATTTTTCGCTGAAGCATGTTGATGCGAAGTATGACTACTAGTATACATCGACATCGTATGCCAATGGCCACAACTTTTTGCCAAGCCAGTTTGTGCGGTTCCTTCCATTTCTTTTTTATACAAAAATTTTACATATCGGCAATCATCTTGACACGCTGAATAGATCGATTTCCATGCCACCTTTTACCTAAAACCAGCTTCTCACTTTTTTAGAATAATTTGTCAGTTTAACTCGAACATGTGAGCGTTTTCTCGCGATTGAAAAAAAGAATAAAAAATATAACATGCCCGCGATGGCTTTCATTTTACAAAATTATATGTATATATAAGGCCACTTTAACTTCGAAGCAAGGTTGCATTAGCTAGACACGCGCTTTTCGACCAAACCCTGCATTGTTGACCGCAACCCCAGATACAAGGTGACTCAGCATGCAAGAAACTATGGCTACCGGAGTTCGTGATGTTACAATTTAGTGCTGTATACTCTATAAAAATATCTACTGGTGGTAATGATATATCACTACAAAGTAGCTTCTACAATTATTAAATCCGCTTATTTTTAAGCAGTAAATATGCTAGCAGCTTGGCTGCTTCATAAATTCCTTTATTAACTTGCGACTACAGCTTCATGGCGCTTGCACCTGTACAGAAAAACTTGGATAGTGTGATTTCCTGCCGGAACTTGCATGGCGGCTAATTATAACGCCAAAATGCTGGCCGGTAATGTTGATGCCATATCGCTTTAGCGCCACCAATGCAGCAATAGTTTGGTAGTGATAAGCCGCACAAGTGCTGTAGATTCATAGCTTGGGATCACTGTAGAGGGTGCTTGTGCCTCTGCATCAAATTTCATCACCGCAATCGAAAATCTTACAAGCTAGCTAACAATCAAAGATGACCCGGGCAGAAGCCTTGATCCCACTCTACCGGCCATGGGTATGCTTAAGAACATTTTGTTACAATTTCTTTTTTTTTGAGCGAGTGCCGGGGGATAGCGAAAATATATCTCTCGGATATGACGCCTAAGAAACTTTTATTAGGGATACCGGGGGATGAAGTGGCGCACTTGCATCCCTTAGAAGTCCTTCGACTACCTTCAACTACATGTAGTACGCCGTGCAGCGAAGCATAAGGGGACCGTGCAGCTACTCCCCACAAGTTCTCAGCTTTACGGCTTCTGATGGTCCGGAAAATTATTAGATCCTCCAGTTTTAAATCTTGAGCTATTTTACATGGAATAGACAGGAGTTCCTGAGCTCAAGTTTTGAAATCGTATAGGGGCGCGGCGCCAACCACATAAGATTTAGGTGGTGCATGATAGCAAGTAGGCGAGATGTGATGTACTGTGCAGAGTAGATGCTCTGCTTTCACAAAAAAAATTTTGCGAAATGTAGGGATGTAACAAAAACCTGATAAGTTCTCATAGTTTACTAATATTAATACAGGTTTATCTTTCAATGGAAGAAAGTTTTTAGGTAAATTTGGCTAGTTTCGTAGCTCACGGAAGTGCTTAGATTCTGAACTGTTTTCAAGAGAAGCGACCTGCGGGTTAAAGCAAATAATTTCGCAAATTTTACTGGACTCTTTAAGCAGATTCATGCACTTGGCACAGTGCCTTTCACTCCTTAATTACCATGTAGAATACTAAACTACTACTACTACTATTACAGTTGTGGCATGAGCTTCTGCGTACTGGTAGTTGCAAACTGCCAACGTGCCCCTTCTTAAGTTGTGCAAGTTGCTTTAATTTTGACAACCGCTAGTAGACGCGGGTTACTATCATCAAATTTTCAGACTCAATTAATAATGGCTGCATTCAAATAAAACCAGACTATTAAAACAGCTGTTTCCTCCTTCATTTTCATTTACGAACTACTTAGCTATCTAGAATTGTACAAATATTGTGAATATCTTGCTCACGCTTTTCTGCACAATAGCAATTGCATTTAAATTTTGTAACTTTAATCATTCATTAATTTTACCGCTTGCACTTTGTTCATATAACTGCTATCAAGCCAGTTGAATTTTTCTGTGGTTTTATAATTAATACGGTAAAAGTATGTTGTAGCCTTTAAGAGACGGCAAAGAACGCTAACTCATTGGTGCCTCGCTGGCATTCCAATAAAGTTATTGTTCGAGCAAACTCAAAGATAGTCAAATTTTGCTTGATGGAACGCTCACTATCTCTATTTCAGATTAGGTGCAAAAGGAATATATATTTCAAAGTACAGTTGAACTTTGGCATTCTGAATCCATTATGCTGTCGTTTAACAAGAGCTAGATCCCTTTAAGCAGCTTCCAAAACCAGGTCTATCGCGAACTTAGCGTCCGTGCAATTTGCTCATACTGTATGGCATTTTTACAGTAAAACCATCTGTAGTAGTACAATATTAAGAAAAAAACTTCACTTGCCATCCCACGGAATATCAGTTTTGTTACGAAATTATACCTAAAGAATGCTATAGCAAACAGAATTTAGAGCTATGTGGGGAAACCGTTATACATCTGAACGTGGCAATAGTAGGCTGAGTTTGGTCTAACGAATAAGGAAATGGCGACTTAAACAGTATTGTAAAATTAATGTTCCAGAAGTTATTGTTGTACATATCAGATACAAAGATTTCCAATAACATGCACCCAGTCCTTGCGATGAATATGTTTATGCTATATGAAGGCCCTACTGGGAATTCTGAAGTTATAAAGTTGCTGCAACAACTTATAAATTTGCTGAAAAAAAAAAATCCATTACTTTAATAACAAATTTATTCCTTGCTTATGCCAAAAACTCCTGGCTTACATAAAAGCCGTATCAGGAAACTTCGTATGTACTAATATCATGACTTTCGTGCTTACTGTAGTCTCTGCTAAAAGTTTGCATGCTAAATTTTACGGAATTAAGTACGCAACAAAAACAAATAGCAAGCTTTCCAAGACATAAAAATTGAAGCTATCAAGCTATTTCTCGTCGTCGCGGAGTGTTTACAGCATTTCTGTGGTTCTTGCAAGTGCACCCTCACTTCCATTGACTTGAGGACGCAAACATTAATGATATGAAGCGAGATATGTCAGCGATTATCTTGCTTTCATTCACTATTGCTTGTTTTCCGCTTTTTCTCCCACTTGAATATGAAAGATACGAATAGGAGCTAGAATGTGCGACTTTTTACGAACATGGAAAACTCATAATTCATGAAAATCGAACTTAGGGGCTTGAAAAAAAAAATTTCCAATTAAAAATACTTGCGGAGCGTCTTGAAGTACGCTGAGGCCAGCTATGCTTTCTCTTTTTTTATAGAAAATTGGAACGTTAATTATTTTAACTTTACAGTTGCATTCGAGCTAGCACGGAAGTTCCATAAGCTTTCTTGGCCTCGAGTGAGCAAGATTTCGCTGAGATTTTGAAGTTGCCGTCTATACGTAGAGCACCAATTTGAAGAATCCTTAGAGTTTACAGGTTAGACCTGCTCACGCATACTTTTCTGTTATCTTCATATCCTGCATATTGCAATATCAGAAACGTATTTAAAGGCAATTTTTTCTCATGCTATATGGTGTAAGTTTCAGTATGAGCGTAAAGCAGACACTAAATCGTGCGTTCATATATTTCTTCCTGCTAGAATTATATTCGATAGTGAGATAAGAAACATTACAACATTTGACTTGTAAAACGAAAAATTTACATACCAAAGATTAAGGCATTTTCGACAATGATGGTGCACTTCTTGTGTGCCCTCCGCCTGACTTTACGGCACGTGGACAGGGGGTATTCCCTCATGCTACGCTGCAGCATGGCAGATTAGCCATATGTACTGATTGTAACCCTTTCAGTGCTTTATTGGGCTAACACTATTTTTTCCCCTTTTCGTCGATTTCACACAAACTTTCTAAGGTGGAGTCGTACAAGGGAGTAGGTACCTATTTCTAACAACATACCAAAAGTTAGAACCCCAGTATTTTATTATATTGCGCTGAGCGAATGCGAGGGCAATTACTCAGAGCATATGGGCTCGTACATTTCTAGTCATTGGACAAGAAGCAAGGCATAGTGGTGATTGAGTTCACGAAATTCCGATTAAGAAAAATGTTTAATTGCCGAGCCTGCAGTTCACTGCCATTCGCATCATTTTTCGGGGTGCCCGAAAATGTTAGCGTCACAGATCCGAACAGCAATGATACTGAACTGGCTCTCAAGACCAAGATGAACCGGAAAAATAAGAAAGATGAAAGCAGCGGACATCCTAACGCTACGGTATAACTGCACACGAATAAAAAGTGTTATTTGATCATTGGCGATCGGTGTACATTCTTATCCTGCGATAAGGTGTTTATTTTTTTAAAATAGATACGCTGTTGATGGCATGCATGTCAAGTATTCGTTGGTTATGCCACTAGCAATCACAATTTCTGTATATAGCCGGAAATTTTTCCCGGCTACATACCCTTCTTGAATTGCCTGCTTTTACTTTGCTCTATGAAGCCATTGTACTAACGTAGTATAGAAACAAATCGTACAGATATAGTTTAACGAGATTAAGAAAGAATAAAATGTGGAAATAGATGCTAGTGTATCATTAGTGCAAGCGTAGAGCTAGCCTTTTAGACCATGAAATATAGAAAGCGACAAAAATAAAAGCGCATTAATCATTTAACACTAATTCTTAACCAAAAAAATGTAAATCCATAATATACACCGTATTGCAAAGTATAGCTCCTACCCACGGCATGCAGCGCATGCCCACTTTATTTTTACCGACTACAAGTTGCATTAAATACTCATTGCACGATCTAAGTGGTAACATAGTAGACATGCGTGCGTAACACGTTCAAATTTTTGTTACACGCAAGCTTTAAAATAGTCCGGATCCAAGCGGTTAAAGTTAATGATGAAATATTTATACTCTCGAGATGCTTTAAAAGCTCTAACTTCCCTCCTGCTGTACCCTCGCTAATTATATTGTTTGATGGCTATTTTTAGACCAATCAAACTTCGGATTCTGAAACGAGAAACCGCTTCACCTGTCGAAACGACAAAGAAATTAAACAGCTATGCGATGCTTGGGAGAGCTATCTTCACCTGCGAGCGAAAGAGTACTGGCATGCACCTGGAAGCTTGCGAGCTATTCTGGGTAATCTACTTTCGAGAACAAGGGCGTAGAAACAGCTCGTGTTGACAAAACAACTTTTTTTACATGAGAACCGCATCTTATCAAGGGAACCTCATTGCATTGCATGAAGCAGAAATTAGCACAAGTACACAAATTAGAAATAATTTTCCACGCCAGAGTTTTGAGGTGCGGTGTTGAGCATAAGGAGGATGAGAAAGGTGCTACAAGGAAGTTCTTTTCAATTAAGAAATTAAGAAACATAACTCTTTTCTGTATTCAAGTGTCACAGCTGCTTAAAACCCTGTAATTTGAATAAACCCTCCTGGCTCGGGGTTTCACGTGGCACCATAAATGCTGCAAAAGAGCGATTCCACCAGCGTCAAAGATTTATAGACATAAGAGATTCGTATTAGCGAATCAGTTTAAGTTCTATTAAAGAGTTAACACAAGCAAGGTTACTAACTAAATGTTCCCCCCTTCAGCTACCCTGGCTAAAGGAATCGATAAAGATGATGATCCCGTCCTTAGTGAAGAGTGTGTTCTTTGGCATGGTGATATAAGCGAAGAAGGGTACTATCCAATAATATGCATCAAGAACGAGGATGGAAAAGATACTATAACATATGTCACAAGGCTTTTGGTTTTTTTATATGCAGGTAAGCTTCATATCGTGCTCTAAAGAATTTCATGACACCTTACGGATATAGTCTACAATTTTTTGCCTGGCACAGGCAATTATATAATTGGGGTGAGGTATTCAGCTATGACTTTGGAGTGAAATAAAACTACTCAATTTGATGGGTTGAATCCACTCTTGCTTTTATCAATGTATAGGAGGTATTAAATAGATAAATTCCTCTAAAAGCGCACTCAATAGTAAAGAGCACTCGATAACCTTCAAGAAGTTTGAAGGAACGCCAAATTTTTTGATATAACATAAAGAGTGAATACCGTTACTTTAAATAAAAAGTAGCACTGCACAATTAGCAAATAGACAAAAAATACTTTTGGAAAGCTATAGGGAATATGGGCAAGTTTGTAATAAAACCAAGTTAAGCTCGCTCATACTAGGAGTTTATGCTTAATTTTTCACTAAATAATCATAATTTTGTAAAGTCTCTGAAAATTTTGAAATCAATATTTTCAGATGAAGATTCTTTCCGGGAAATGCAAAAAAAGAGCAATGTATCGTTCCCTACAGCTTGTGACAAAACTCGATGTATTAGTCTGACCCATATATGCATGGATTAAATCAGTAAAGCAGCAAAGCAACTAGGCCCTGCAATGCAACCCATTAACCTGGGCACGGGAGCAGGCAGCCAACTTGCGGGAAAACGTCAAAACTAACTCAGCTAGCTGAAACAAAAATCACTACTAAAGTCAAATTACTACAGAATACAATTATATGAATTAAATGCCAACATGGAAGATAACTAGTGCTTGATCAACCTAATTTCCCATGAAATTGCTCGAGATATATAAACGCAAATATTAGCAAAACTTGCTTTAACTATTAGCGTCAGAATCTACAGAAAGCAAGAGCAGAGCTTTGAGACCCGAGCTTGATCCTAACTAAAAAAATTTTAAGGTGCAAATAATCAAAGCTAGTTTAAAAGTCTTTTGCCGAATAGTAGAAAATGTTCCAACGCGTGCTGCCATTTATTATGACCTTCAGAGGCCTATTATCACTCTCAGTGATTTTTGCAGCACATTATAATTAAACGAAAAATAGCATTTTTTCCTTTTTCATGCTTTAAGAAAAAGGTAAACTCATTCCTCTTAAGTAAGATTGATCGAGCTTGAAAGCCCCTTCGTCAAAAATTAAGCCAGAGGGCAGCGTGCATGATTTTATATGCAAGTTAGCGCATAGATATGGCATTATGACTCAATTGCCTGCTCAAAAACTAATGAATAGCTCCAGGGGGGACTAAATTACAAAACGAAATGAGCTGCAGAAAACATAGAATCTGGGCAACGTGACGAACGATGATAAAGCTGAAGTTGAGATATACTACGCAATATATGCTATAGTACTTTCACGCATGAGAGATCTGAAAATTTTCCAGATAACTTAATCGTTATTTTATTTTGGGTAAGCTGTATATCAAGGGGAATTAACGCCTTCAGCAGCAAAGATTATGTAATTTGGACTGGTGACTCTTGGAGATTCCAAGGCTCTACAATGTTTTTTAATGTGATGGAGCATTTATATAGTTCTAAAGTTTACTCAAGCCACATGCTTTGCACTCGTATACTCCTTAGATATGCAAAGCAGCCACTTCGATGCGAAGAACTCACAATGACCGAGAAAATGTTCTACAGCATGCTAATATTTCTAGTAAGGGAATTTTGATCGTGCGATACCATTAGCCATTCTGTGCTTTTTAATGTATCCGAGACTCTCAAAGCTAGGGAATACAGCATAAGCGACTTCTTTTTGGGAATTAGCACCCTGCGAGCCAAGAAGTTAAAAAAAAAGTTGTGAGGAAATTTTAGCAAACTTCAAACCGAATGCCAAGAAATATCTACAAGTACCAAGCGTGAAATGCCAACTTTAGGATGAAACGCAAACACAAAAGTACCTTAATGATGAAGCTACAAACAAAATTACAAATAATAGTAGGATTAGCAGTTTTCTTGTCAACCTATAAAAAAGATACAAAATTGCTTTAATCGCAGACATGAAGAAATTAAAACAAGGAATTATACCTCAGAGGTATTCAAGTTAACCTCATGTTTCTTCCCATCTTCGTTACTAATCAAGTCAAAAAAATTGCCTGATATAAATTCCTTCTGGTTTTTGCCGTAGCCTCTGATTCCGGTTAAATCCTTGACCGGCTCAGCATTCCCAAGAAACTGCCCCTTCAAATCATACAAATCTGTAAAAGCACCTTTGTTCTTAAGAACCAACATCAAATCCTTCAAATTAAGAAATATAGGCAAGAATATCCTGCCTTTTCCTTTAATAATGCGCAAATTAGGACTTATGAAATAGGGCAACGGCTCTGAAAATTTGTAAGGCTTCTGTAATTTGAAGTATAAAAAAGATAAATATTTTATCTAAAAAAGCTGGTTCTCGGTAAAAATTTGCATACTTTCTACACAAAAACCATCAGAATACCAAAATAGTTTCAGGAACACCTTAAAAGCTTATAGCAAAAAACGTCGAGTGCAATTCAAAGCTATTTCATGTATAAACCGCGGCCCAAGTTCGTTATCATGCACATTTCTTGCATTATATGCGAAATAAAAATCAATGAAACAAGCCAAAAAAACTCGGATTATTTACCTAAAATAAGTGCTATAGCCACTAAACCGCAACACAAATAAGAAAACTTTATTAGAAAAACAAAGAAATATGAAGCAGCACGAAATTTCGTCTTAATCAACAGATTTTATCAGGCGATAAAAAATCTCCGCGAAACGTTCTCTAGGCTTAAAATAAAATTAAAAAACGATAGATACTGTGTGACATAACATTTCACGCGTTTTGTAAGCGGGATGGCCTAGATGCACGCTTCATGCCGAAAGAAATACTTTATACGACCTAGTAAACGCACCAGAAGGAACCAGATATGGGATCAATTAGCTAAGCATTACTAAAACTACCTTTATTAAGCAAAAAATTCGAAAATATGGAACCGTGTATATGCTCCCAGTTTCTTGTATCTGTGCGTCTGGTTTCTTGTGTGTGTATGCTTTCGGGCTTCTTTTCTGTGTGTGTATGTTTTTCGGGTTTCTTCTGTGTGTGTTTTTCGGGTTTCTTCTATGTGCATGTACATCAAATTTCGTTTCCTATTCGTACAGCAGCACAAGCTAGACACATATTATAAACACTCTAAACATTAAAAGCTATTGAAGAGTGCTAGATTTTTACTTTTAAAATAAAAAATCAGCAGCCATGAACCATCAATATTTCACAATGCAAGAGTGGGTTGGTACCTCTGACTTTCCAGGGACCAGAAACCACTTCATTTCTTCGTTTGAATAAGACGAGGAGCTGCTGTTTTTTACGTTTTTTTTTTTGCCAATAAATCCATCATTACTCTTCAAAAGTTGCAAGGCTCTCTCAAAGGAGATACAAAAAACCCGGCCATCAATGGGAGTCTCACCTGCAAAAGGAAATTTGTGCATCATTAGAGAAATTATGTATTATCAAACAAAAAATCCTGCTTTCAGCTTGATGTACGGTTCGTTTCACACATTAGAGATACTGCGTGTTATAGCCAAAATCAGTTGGGATATTAACACGGAAACCGAAATTCCAAGCAAGAAAAATGCTTAATACCAAAATTAAATGTGTAAATGAGACCTTATAGTTACTTTGATACTGCTATTTTTCAGATACCTATTGTTAATGACATTTCTCAATTCTTGCTTCTTGTTCTGGCTATTATAGCATCTTAGACTACAAATTTTACCCCACAGTATCACATTTTTTATAGTTTTCGATAACTACCACGTAAAGCCGCGTCAAAATTTAGCACTAAAATATATAGCAGCATGGATTAAACTTGAGTAAGTTTCCCAAGAGTTTCCTTGCATAGAAAAATTCGATACTCAAGCAAAAAAGCTCATTTTCTGTGCGAGATGGGTGAAAAATTCAGTAAAATTCTGTTTCACACACATTTCAGAGCACATGAGGATGAGTCCTAGTAAAATCCACAAGTGAGACATAATTTTTCAGTAAGCAAACCTACTAATCTACTACAAAATACTGGTTTATAAAATTGTGTGTTCAGCCAAAGTTCCGCTGCAAAACATAGCGGTATAAGATAAATCTTTTGCAAAACTCAACATAAAAGCCAACCCCTTACGAAAAGAGTTACGTTACTCTCTAAACTTCCATTGCAGTTCAGTTGAAAGGAGAAAGAGCTAATCAATCTCTCCTTTCAATCTGAAACTTCGTTTGGCTCTATTTTTCAAGTTATATTTAGGAGCAAACCATGAATCACAAAGTTATATGTTCAACTTTTATTCCAATTAATTTGCAAACAGATTTTGCTTGAATTCTTTTGATAATGTCTTTTATTTTCACGAAATTTAATTTTTTTCAAAAAAATTGATGGAAGATATGACAATTAAAAATTAGACAAATATCATATATAAAATTATTCTGAGACATTTCGCACCGGCAGATTGAATCAACTCGGAAAGGAAATTCTCCGCGTCACGTGGCTCCATAAACAACAAGCTCCCGTACTCCCCATTCCTGCATAAGCAAGCTTCGTGTGCAATGAGATCTTTGAATATATAGCGTCGCTTTTATTGCTGAAACTCGTAAAACCCATGGTTTTTCTTTAATACGAAATTAAGCTACACTAACGAGCTAAAGTAAAGAGCAATATCACCACACATGTCCAAAAATGTGTGAAGAAGGCGTTGAAGTACCTTAAAATTCACGATATTGAAATTCTTTAGCAAAGCTTTGAACTGCATTGCTCCTATTATAAGTGCTCCAGTAGTAAAACCTAGTTGCAAATTAGAAACCTGAATTTACTCGCGCAAGTATCATACTAACTTAAATTTTGCTTTGAACGATACTTCAGAAAAAATACTCAAAATTTACAGACTCTCTCAAACATATTCCAGACTGGTATCGTCCATAACTTATAGTATCAATACAGGACTCGTGAGAACTTTATGTATGAGCAACACCTTGCTCAACACAAACTTCGGCTCAAGTCAGCTGTTTCAAGGCATTTGTCTGCAAAAAAAGGTATAAAGGTCCACCGCCATACCTCACACATCTTAATGCTAGATGAATGTATATGTAGAAACAAATCTTCTGGCCACCGTAAAGCCAGTAGAAACAGCACCGCAGCACTCAGTTCAATTGAATATAAAAAACTCAGTTAACCATTTGGTGGCTTATTAAAAAGGAACGAATGAGGGACTTCCCAAGCTACCGCTCCACATTAAAGCAGCAATCTGGAAATAACATTTTTCAACTTTTTAACTTTTTTCATTGCAATCGTGTCATAAAGACACGGAAAAAATATAACTTTTAATGTATTTCCACTAGAAGATACGGTAGCCCAAACAGAAGAGATTTTCCCGAGGGTTTCAGCGGAGCGCCATGAAGCAAAGGAAATGGAAGATACTTCGAGTTTCTGCAGCGGAGGCATCCTCAACACATACATATACTGTGAAACGACAATAAAACGCCATTGCTTTTGTTCCATAGCTTACGGTAAAGTGTGCAGGAAGGGGGAACCTTGAGGGTTGGTGACACAATAAACCGGAATCAAGTCTAATTGATCGTGTAAAGTAACATGCTTAGCAGCAAAAGTTGGTCTCCAGTAGCGTTTGAGCTCGTCAATCAAAGCAAGACTTTTTTGATGAATTGGGGAAAATAGGTTACTTGACTTTCGTTGCTGTAATACATACCGAGCTTCAACTTGCATCAAAATAGGATCATCGAAAACTGTCAACAGAACTACGCTCATGAATAGCTGGACCCCTACAAAGAGGCGGGTCAGCCTAAGATTACACATGTCTATTCGTGCTGCCAACGCTATTGTCAGTGAAAATGTGAGTTGTTGACTCTTTGGCTTTTTCCGCCAGTGGCGTTGAAGCGATTGCTGAACAGCAGCTCCTGCGTTGTTTTATCAATCATTGCAGATCAGTGGAATTACCAGGTACTGAATTGCATACCAGGATTTAAGGCATTAGATAAGAAATCAAGCACAATCGCAAAGGTCTAAATTTAGACGGAATTAATTCCGTAACTGCACGGACATAAAGAAGAGGCCTTGCTCATATAGCTGCACGTGAAGAAGAGGCCTCGCTGATATAACTGCACGTGAAGCAGATGCTTCGCTCATATAATGACACGCACACGAGGAAGAGGCTTCGCTCATACAACCATACGCACATGAGGAAGAGGTTTCACCCATATAGCTCTACGAATCATGCAATGACTTGAGATGCACTCTTCCAGTGGTGCAATGGTAGGCAAGTCGTTCTCTACATACAAAATGCTTTTTAAATAAATGTGAAGGTTTATTGCTAAATGGACTTAATTTGAACAATATTCAAGATATTTGTAATGGTCTTCCATAGATATTGTCAGTTGTGTCACCTGTCATTAACATTATCTCTAGCGTGGTAACTATTAGCTTTGAATAATTCACTAAACGCTATCATTTCATAACGCAGGCGCCACCCAGGAAATTCATTATTAATTAAAAACGGGAGTGGCTTCCATCATGATACGTTTGCCACGTCACTGAGATCCCAAAAAAAGAGTAGAAAAAATCTAGTCCCTCTTCCTCACACTGGCATATTTCAGTCATTATTCTCAAACTTCCTTCAACTGGTACTGCACTAAATAGCTTATTAGCTGTATCATTTCCTGGCAATGAAAGAATGCAGTTTCAAGTACCTGTATTCCACAAGCATGAATTATGGAGAAAGGCAAATATACGTGGAGTTTATGCTTTTCTGTTGACAGCTTTGGCCGTAATTGATCGTTTAAGCTTTTCTGCTAACGGTTTTGGGCGTATTTGAAAATTTTACTGCAATTTTCACAAACCCTATTTAAAAGGAAAAAAAAGAAATCTCCTTAACGGTGTCTCCAGTTTCCTGGTAAACCTCCGTTTCAAGGAATACATGTTTGCACGCATTTGGCTGAAGCGATTAGCCCTTTCCAACATCCTGCATGCCCACGGTTATGGATTTTCTGAACGAAAAATCATCGTGGCTACTGTCGTATCTTGCATGAATTTCAATCTATACTAAAGCTAACCTTTGGCTAGCGCTAAACAAAAATATATATGTAATTTCCGGAGCATTTTGAACAAATGGATAGTAATGCATCGTAAAATATAAATTTGTTTTGTGTTTTTTTTGTTTTATCTTGCAGTTATAGGATAAATAGGTTAGTTAGGGATCCTGATTTATCAATGCTTACAAGAAAAAGTCTCTGGCAAAAAGAAAAATGTCTGTTTTCTTGATTTATTCATAAAAGAACAATTATCTGCCTTCTTGCACTAAAATAACTGTAACCAGGACAAGCATTCCTGAATAGCTAGCAGAAGCGAGCAATTGGGACTGAGCCCAAAACTATTTTGAATACTTCCTCATTATTAAAATGCGAATATCACGCAAAAAACGTGACATAGCTGAGGTTGAGTATGTCAGGCAAAATTCGCTTTACCTGAGGCTAAGTGTACACCAGGAAAACTTCCTTTTACTGGAGGCTCTTTAAAAGCCCAAGGAACAAGTCATCCCGCTAATTTCACCTGCCTTGCTGTTGAGTGCTCCTGTTGTTACAAATAGGCAAATCCACAGTTTTTGCTGAGTTTACCCTCGCAGCGGCCGACTCAGCGGAGCTCGTCGCCTACGCGGCTAGCCGAAGTGATTTTTTACCCTATGTTAAGGTCACCCATTGCTTTAAGCCTGGAAAAGAACCCATCCCAGGCGGTTTCACTTTGCACAACTACGTTGGATACTGGACTGACACGTCCGGCATGCTCAGCGCTGACTAATCGCGGCGGGTCCACAACTGAGGAGGGGGAATTCAAAAAGTCGCATGCGTATTAACCATAAATCCCGTAAATGTTTATCGTTATTTTTCGGCACACCTCTCTCTTGAAGTACCTTCGTGCAAGTGTGCACTATCGAGACAAGATCGTATATTTGAAAACGTCCCAAAGAGCTGATGAAATTGCAGACGCTGTAGAATTAAGCATCACCCAATGGCTGTGGTACTTACATTTTTCACGTGATAGGACTGTTTCGGCTTTCTCAACATCGAAATCACTGCTGATATATATTCCCAAGAGTCTGGAGGCACGGTGAGATATTGAATTCAAGAATTCTGTGTGTCGTGTTGCTATTGGGCCGCGGCTAGTATTGGGCTGTGGCATCCCCTGCTTAGTGGTATATTCATTACTACTGATTGCTTTCACTTTGTTGTCGTGTAGTCCTTAATTGAATGACCTTGAATGTATCATTTGCATCTTTTGTTTGCCTTGTAGACAAGGTGGGACAATATCGTTATTTCCACAAGTCCAAGATGGCCGCATTCAACATCTTTTTCTTTACCTTTATAAATTTATGTGGTGTAATGGTGTTGCATCAGTCTGAAGCTTATCAGCTGTCAGAGAGGCCACAATCTTTGAAGAGCCAATCAGGTGTGGACTGCTTACTAAAACTTATGTTTTGAATTTTTTTTGCCTAGCAATTCGGCGAATTACCAATTCGTAGCCTCAGACTTGCATTGTTTGAGTCTTTTGGGCTGTGTACATTGTATTATTTGCAACGAAGCTTTATAGATTTCAGTGTAATTTTGTTGGATGTTTCCTTGTTATTTTGTTGGAGACTTCGGTGTTATTTTCTTCCAGATTTCTGTTTCAGTTTCATCCAGACTTCTAAGTTATTTTATTCCGCAATACTCTATACGGAAAATGCCGTGAATTTGTTTCTCTGGTATGTTACCAGGCACAGCTACCTTTGTTATACTTGCCGAGTGCCTTTTTTAGTGTTTGGTTTCTTGTTTGCCCTCCTGTCTCTAATTAAAGCACTCTATGAAATTTAAAGTATTTCAGGAAGCATGTGCGTGACATATTATTGCTCTTGCGATTCTATAGCTTGATTGTTGTGGCATTTTGCGCTTGTTTATCATAAGAGACACCTCTATCGATGAAGCCGTTCTTTCCGCAGGAATCGTAAAATCATACGAAAAAGACTTCGGACCAGTTATAGATAAGGAGTACTCATTGGAGACAGCACCTACGCGCAATTTTTTGTCTACGGGGGGACCTGGTTTATTGGCACTTGCTTCACAGCGAGCTGCAAGTGCTCCTAATTTGAAGGTTAACCATTCAAATTTCTACGAATTTTCAGATATTGCCGACAAATTATTTTGTATGCAGAAATTACGGGTGTTTTAGATGCGCCTTTGTTTTCTTATTTTTTCAATCGCGCAAAGCCAGGAATTTATTTTGTAATGTATAAGAGTATACTGCTCCTTCTTTGCCTATCAAAAGAGGGCAGGTTATGGTCTGGAGTGCTCTCTTAATCTCTCATTGCTGAATAGTTGCCTGAAGCAGTTTTTTTGTGAAGTATATTGCTAGCTCTCGAGAAAATCTTGTTATTTTTTGGGGCTATACCAGAGTGACATACCGCGCTTGCAATTATAAGTTGGCTGTGGACTCGATTAAAAATGCATATATTTTTCTTCTCTGTAGGCGGATTCTACGAGCATTCCGTTGGATAGGATGGAAATTTTTGTAAAAGCTCTTGCTGAAAGCTCGCAGTTGGAGTCGGCCCCATTTATGCCATTGGAGCTAAATGAGTGGATTTCTTATGGTTCTTCGTATATGGATGGCGTCTCTCAGGTAGCATGATATCTGACTGTGTGAATCAATTTCTTGAGTATTTGAGTAGATTTTATAGCTGAATATGCACGGACTAACCCACATAAAAAGCCTCCTTGAACTATTTCAAGAAACTTGAGCCTTCATCTGTTAGATCTTCATATGCCTGCAAAATTACCTTATGCAGTACAATGCTTTACTCAATGAGATGAGGCTTTGATTTTATTCTAATGAGTTTTTAGTACCTTTTATTCGCTATTTCTGCTGACATACATTTTGTAGCTATTTCTTAGTTTTCTGGAGGATGGGAAAAGTTTGCATACCACTTGTATTATATGAAATTTAGATAATTCTTTGTGCAAAAAGGTTAAAAATAGTTATTCTGGGTATAAAGTATGATGATTGTTATTTTATATTATTTTAGAGGTAGAAAAATTAGACTTGTCTTATATCAAGGAATTTGGGATTCAATTTATTTCAAGCCTTTGATTGTAGGGAACTATGCGGCGTTTTTAGTACGGGAGTGTCATTTTGTAGTATGCTCTTTACTGTGGAAGCCTGATTCTTGTATCTGTTGTCGTCATTAGCCTGTGCAGTATGTATTTGTGTTGGAGTGTGCGCAGTGTGTCTTTTGAAATGTGTCGATTAATTGTGTGTTGGAGTGTGTCGAGTAGTTGTGTGTTGGAGTGTGTCGAGTAATTGTGTGTTGGAGTATGCTTTTGTTTATTTGTGTGTGTCGAGTATATGTCGAGTATGTGTGTGTGCGTGTTGGTCCGTGTAGTGTGCGTGTATGTTGGAGTATTCTTGTTTTTGCTTTTATTTTGTACTAATATTTATTTTTCCCTTTTTTTTTCAGGCTCTTAAGCGTTTATCATTAGCCGTGGTAGATTTTTTCGATATTATAGACAAGCGAATAGATGAAGCAGGGGGATATGCCGTCCTTAATCTGGATGAATTTCCTTTATGATTATCTTTATCTGGCTAATTTTCGAAATTTTCTTTGATGATTATAGTCATAAGACTATAGTGATACTGTGTACTTAGGTTTGCATCAGAATATAGCTATTTTTCCTTGTTAAGAATAAGTTACGTGATCTAAACTACCTTGACTCGATGGAATGTTTTGCCGTTGAGAAGCGATTACCATGGGGTAATTCTTCAATTTTTTGTGGAGGAGAATCAGGTTTGAAGTTATCGTCTTCAATTGCTTGATTCCCTTTGTTGTGCGAAAAATTGTTTTCAGCTAGTTTGTTTAGATACGCGTAGTAGTTTGTGTTGGGATTATCGGCGATTTTTTCTTTATTCTTTATTTGCTTTGATTATTTTGCTTATCTCGCTAGGAATGACAGCTCCGAGACATTTTTTTATGTATATGTTAGACTTGCTCATTCCTTTGTGTGTGAATATCGTGACAGTAAAAATTTGGACCCGGTCAATTTTCCTGAAGTAGACGGTACCCAAGTTTGTTTATAATGAATTAAAAGTTAAAGTTGTTGCCTTCACTATGAGCTAACCAGCTGAACACTTTTTTGAAGTTACGCTGCGTTGCCTATCGGATTGACCCTTTTTTTTAATGTGAGCATTACGTGCATTTCTTCGAATGTATGAAACGCATGAATATTCTCTAGGTATCGTTGCATCTTGTGTTAAGTAAGCGTATTAGTTATGGAAGACGCTTTACTGATAACTTTGCTTTTGAGTACCCCGCTTCCTAGTTGGAATTTTGTTTCTGCTTGCCGCAGCAATGCTTCCCGCTTAGTCTTGCCACCCTTACCTTTCGTGAAAATCCTTGCGTTTTTGCAGTAGCGTTAGATTATACGTGCACTTCTACTCACTAAGCAGCTACCTTTTATCTGTTTAATGAGAGCTGCAGGGGTTTTTGTGACTGTCTTGAATAGCAGTTACGCCTATGAGAATGCTTTCATGGCTTTTTACAATATTAGCAAATAAAGAGGTTCCATTCTTTCTACTGTAATTGCTAAGGAGGCGTGTATAATCCTCAGCGATCTTTGTCTTACAGATACTCTATTTTTCATACTCAAAAAGACTTTTGTCATTCCGTTCATCCAGAGTGTCTTTCCAACAACCTATGCCAAGACGTTGATTTGAGACATCTTATTGTCTTTCAGATAACAATACATTTCAGACTTCTATTATATCTCATGCGTTTGGGCTGTTGGTCGGTTTAAAATATATTTTATACTTTTGCCACGCTGATAATAGCTGTGAATATGAACTTTTCCGCTTCACAGTTTCAACTTTTGACTCTAATTAGTCAAAATTTGACGCTATGAATTTAAGAGCCTATAAATTTGCTGTAATGCGTGAATTCATTGCGCTGTTAATGCTACGATGCATAACATATTTGCTCGATACACTGGGGAGCTGTTCTTGCTACACCGCCCAATTTTTTATAAGAATGGAGCTGTGATATTCTTAGAATTGTGTGACGCCGGGATTTTTTAGCCTGTTGGCACGATTTAAAATTTAGGCATTGCGATTTCTGAGGATTACTGTCAAATTTATTGAAGTTCTTATATTAGAACGCACCAATGGTCGTTAACCCGTTACGCTTATAGCTTAGTCATGCCCTTCAAGGACTCACTCCAAGAAACTTGTCCCTAGGAACCCTGGAATATGAGTATGTTTTGAACATACCTTTATAGCCGTAAATTTTGAAAATTTGATTTTTTATCCTGCGAATACTTCTATGCGGCAATTGTCACTTCAGGGTAATTACATTTTGTTAAGTATAATAGAAGCCGTGACGATTCCCTCGCCCTTCAGTCGTTTACGGACTGACTTTCACGAGTGTTATTGAAGGACTGGTTCCACGTTGGAGTTGCTAGGGGGCATGATTTAGTTTTCTTTCTCCCATAAGTCACTTTTTAATAGTTTAAAGACTGTCTTCTTGACCTTAGCTCCAAAAAGCTCATGCTAAAATTAAGCTAAGGAGGTTTTACGATGGGCACGGAGCACATCTGGTTGCTATAGATCGTTGAAATTTGAAATTTTCTGCCCCTTTCCGCCTCAAATTGGTTGTATATCTCAATTTATGCTCGGAATGCGCGGTCTGTGGGATATCAGGCACTTATATTTAGTTTGACTAAGTGGTTTTTAATCTCTTTTTCTGTGGCATGCAAAGGTTTTATTAGTATTGGCAAACTATGAGCGCGTTGTGCTTGGCTCATGCTCCCCCTCGTTATTGACCCGAATTAGCATATAGCTTATGACCGCCCTAAGGCGCAGGGTTCTGTTTCTAAGCCTCTTTCATTGGCTTCAGTGATTTGCGGTGCGTTCTTTATAACTATACAATTCTTTACTTCCTTGGAAGCTATTCAAATTATTCAGTAGTAAGCCTCGAATGTTGCAGAGCTCTGGAAAAGGTACTACACTTCGCACTGCCTGGAGAGTTGCAGCCCAAAATGCGTAGCTTGCGTCTATTTTAGGTTATTCATATTTTTTCGAGACGAGAAGTCCGTTCATAAGTCATGAGGCTGACTATATTTTACCGTATGGGCTTAACCCTGGGACTCTAGGAAGTCTGTGCTCAAAAACGATGGACTCTGCCTTGTTACTTCATGGCCCAAATAGACTACCTGACAAGCAACCATATTTCGCAGAACTATCCACAATAGCTGCCTAAGATTGATTGAAACTAAGCGTAGATGCACGCTAGGTTCTCTTGGCGTCATGTGTGGCAAACCAGTTACATTGAGTAACACATTTTTAGAAAAGTACGAGAAAAAAGGAATGATGGGGTAAGCTATCTAGCATGGTAATTATTATTAACATGAGATATATCTAATATAGAAATAGCATGTGGTGATATCATTTTAAGCGATTTTAACTTTTTTTCACCTTAGCAGCAGTAACTGTTCCAGCCAGCTCAGTAATAGCGAAACAGCTTAAGGATTGTGGATCAATATTCATTCTTGCACTGACAGGTAACTACTGTTTAATATTAGTGCCGAGCTGCCTTATTTTCATGCTGACGTTTTTTGCTTTAATTGGTAATGAAATTAGCCACCTGTATGAAGCATGTTTGGCCTCCCAAGGAAAGAAGGAACCTGACAGCCGGTGAAAATATAACCCTTCTCATACCTAGGCCGTCTGCAGCTATGGGGGATCAAGCTATGGAAGCTGGCTCAGGTGAATTGGAAGCATGCTACCCATGATATTCTGTATCCCCCAGAAGGTAAAAAAATGCACTTGCTTGCGCTAAAATTTTTTCCATTGCACTAACTGGAATTCATTCTGCGCGAATACCGTCTTAACCCGCTAAAATCACCCATGGCATATGCTGTCTAGTAAATCTCGGTAGAAAATAGTCGATCCCCAATATATATTTTGTGCAGAAAAATCGGATTAGCTAGACCTCTACACACATATTTCATTAGGGACTCCTTGCTTTATTTATACCAAACAAATTTCACGGCTATTTCATCTCCAAAACTTTGTGTAGCAATAAATAGCCCATCTTCTAAGGTTTCCAAACCACTCAAATAAAAAAAATAGCCAATAATTCTGTAGTACCCGTCATAAAACGATGGCTGCTGATGAAAAAGTATAGCAATACACGCATTAGGGCAGCCAGCAACAACGCTAGACAAAGAAATATACATACAGTGACGGGATGTGGTGAGCTTGAAAGACTGAATCGCATAGAGAGCAATTAATAAAGCTGCTTTTTATCCCGTGACTTGGTGGGATATCTTATCTTAATTATTCCTGAGGATGATGCTTTACCATGCTATATCTTGTATAGCAGTGATTTACGAGGTTCTAGCATCCAAAAGCGTTTCGTGCTTTTTCGTAAAGTACCAAAGACGAGGGTTGAACAGCAACGTTGCTACGCTTTACCTAACAAGCAGGCGCTAGTTAGGTATTAGACAAGGGTGGGCATTCCCGGTAGCAAAAAAGGGCAATGTTAGGTATAAACTTGAAAGAGATGCACTAGGTTTTCGAAATGAAAGCGTAAGCTCGCACTTCAAGGGTACCGTTTTGGATCGGATTATTCGACTAGAAACGATGCTTAGTATATAGAGAATATGATCAGTCCAAAAGTCGGAAGCTAGATCGAATGATCCCAAGCTCTTTGCTCAGGATTTTTAAAGCAAAGTCAAAAAGTTCACCGGCGGTGCTTCTTTAAGGGAGCATGGAAAATGTTGCGCAGGGGCATAAATACTGCTGGCACCCTTTCCAGGTTATTCCTTTGCAAATCTCATGATCAAAGGTGACATACTCAGTCATGGAACCAACGCTACAAGTTCCTCATTCGCAGGTTACTGGGGTAGCTTTTCGAGAAGTATTGTGTCGATATCAGCTACCACTCTGTATGATGCCTTTACCGTATGCTAGACGGAACATGGATAAAGACGTTTGTGTTCCTTGTGGCTCTCGCTTTGCTCCGTCATACAAGTTTCTCATGATTTTAATAGAAATATACCTGACCTTCATTTGGAATGCCGGTAAGCTGAGCAGCAGGTTTTGAGCATGATTTTGCCACATTTGCCTATTTCAATGAGACAATGTAGTGTCTGCATCTTGCCTGAGGAACTAAAAGCAGCTGGGGAGCTAACAAAGTCGAGGTTACATATCTCTATAAGATGAAGGTTTCTTATTTTCTGACAAGAATCGAAACTAGTAAATAAACTAGAAAAGACCTTGAAATGCTAGTATATGTTTTCCTACACTGATATTCCACCATGTATACCGTGATTCGATGTAAATATCGCAAGAGAGGTAGATGCAAGGCTTCTATATTATAGTCTTGCAACAGTACGTACCTTTTTCTTGACTAAATTAAAGAATTTTCTGATTCAAGAATTCATGCTTGTTGGCTCAATATATGTAACTATCGTGTGCTTCTGCTGAAATTTAAAAGCTTTACAAACTCATTATTTTTTCCTGACGACTGCTATTGTCTTGTGTGGCTTTTTTTCTTTTGAGCGCTCTAAATATTCTTCTCACTTTAATTTTTTCACTTCAACTCTACTAATGCCCTTTCCCAGTATGTCCGTATATACTGAAGTAGTTAACCCTTTCATCCCAAAATTAAAAAAGATGGAGCTATTTTCCAGCGAAATTGTTAGTAGTTAGGGTGCCTTATCTGCTTTCTAAACAAAAATTTGTTAGGACCTAATGATAAGTCTCTATATTAAGCTTTTAGTTTCCGATGCAGAGAAGTTGAAGTTCTCTTATCATAATCTTGATTATTTTTTTTTCGAATTAGGAATGAATGCGCTATATATAATATTCTTAGAGAAGATTACAGAGTTTTAAAACCTATTGGTAGATTTTTGATATCCTCAAAGAATAATCCAAATTTTTCCCAAGAAGAGCTATTTAGCGACTTTAATGAGGCTTATAAACAGCCAAGATAATCAACTATCCCTTTTTTTAGCCCATTTTTTCTCGATTTTAGCTGGATATAGCGTTTACTCTGGTTTTTCCCTGGTTTATCTTCATTTAATCCATTTTTTTAGCCCGTTTCTTCAAAAGAAAGGTAATCTTTACAAGAAGATTATCCATATAGAAATTTTTTTAAAACAGAAATTTTCCGTATAATATTTTTCTTTAGCCAATGTACATGGAGAGATGCGACAGGCCTTTGTTTCCAGAAGATTTTTAATCCGGTTACCCAGTCGGCCTAACGTGCTGCCTTACTTTGGTGACAGGTACTGCTTCGGTTTTTAAGTATCAATGAAACTGCGTAATTTTCGTTTTTGCAAAGTAGAGATTCTTATTTTTGGCGTACTCACAGTCAACAAAATTTTTTTTCACTCTATACTGTGCCATTATTTCAATGCATTTTTGTAGATAAAATGCACACTAATTTTTAGCAGTCTAATTCGATATAGTGTATGCAACGCAAGAATTGGAAAAGCTGAAATAGAAAAATCTAGAAACATATTATATCCGATATTTTAGATTTAAGTAATAATCAAATTTTTTTTCTTTTTCCCCTAAATTTTTAAAGTAAACGTTAAAATAACTCAACTTTTTACGTTTCAGGCCCTCTACAAAGCCAAAAGTTGGTCCCAGTTAGAGCAGCATGCTTTTTTCTTCTTCTATTGGATTTTCACATGATAGCTGCTTAAGGGATTATCGTGATGCTTTTCCAATTTTGAGTGCATATAAAATGCAAAAGCTTAGCCTATGATTTTATTATTTTGTTTTTCAGTGAAATTAGCTGTGTCTTCTCATGTGAGTTTCATATATATGATGAGGATGAGAAATTTCTAACGAGCAGCTTTTTACTGCTTATTTCGTAGAATTTGACTCCTTTTACCATTGGTGTGCGTTCCATAGACTGCTCCATGATGAATATACCATTTGATACTGGGTTTACTCGATGCTGCTTTAGCCTGTGAGCTGCCTTGCTAGTGCTCTTTGAAGAAGACCCTTTTTTTATGACGTTAATCTGTTTTTAAGAAGAGTTTAGTAGGTTAGCCATGTCTGTCATTAGCTGCAGTACATTGAATTAGAAATGTTGATATAGGCTTACTTCCTTTGGCGTCTAGCACAGTTTGAATGCTTTTTTGTGTTGGATGTGTGGTGCTCTTCATATTTGGGGTTTGGTGATGGACGTTTGGTGGTGGATGTACACTGCTTGTACTCTTATATTACTCTATCTTTTAAGTGCAGACATTTTTTTGATCGGAGTAAATAGAATGTAAATGAATATATCCAGCTAAAGTAATGATTTTCTCAATGCCTTTAGATGATGTAGTTCATACATTATCAGCTTCTGAAAGCTTATTAGATACTGATAGCTTGTCACTAGTTGATTAGCGATTTTTGAACGGCCAAGTGGTGTCACACACGCCTTTCCCACCTCTAGAATTAACAGGCACTCTACAACACACTTTAGAATCTTAGAAAAAGAGAGTTTCTTTGTCAATTTTTGTATGGAATATGTCTAAATTTGCTAGTCTCTTCATCATAAAACATCTAAACTACGAGTCTCTTAGCTGCATATACGTATTTTTTTTTGGAATCTTGTTTTAGCATCTAAAAGGTTATTTCTTTCAGACTAACAATTTACCTGCTTTTAGCATTCATTCTTCCTATTAGATTCTTCAGGCCTTGAAAAATCGCACAGAAGATGCAAATCATGATATTCTTCACGGGACTTTTTCTCTGAGAAGCACTGAAAAATATTCCTCAGTGGATTTTAATGCCAAAGTAAAGCGTGTTATTAATGGCCGAGCGATTGTTGAAGTCATGCTTCCCACAAAATCTGTTGAGGAGGTATGAAATTTCACTAAATTTCGCCTTATTTTAGCTCTTTTTCCAGAATTTTTCTTGGAGGTTTTTGCTTAGCTCCTTCGTCATCTATAGAGGAGGTGGTAGCCTAGGTCAAAAATGATTTTAGCGCTGAACTTTCGCGTATAAAAAATGCATTACAGTTTGTTCTCTTCCTCCTAAATATTGGTGAGTTTGCAGTGATTTTCTTATCAGTTTTTGGGTTTATCAACCGAATTGAGTTTTTTTGCAGTGCTGGAGGTATATTGATCCCATTGCTGAAGCGAAATCAGAAGCTCCTTTCGATTCACCTATGAAGAAGAGACAGCAGGAGGAAAGCCGAGATTCTGCCTATTCCGAAGATGGCAAATACAAAAAAGCCTTAGTGGATGAGTTGGATGTTTTGCAGCTGATGGCAGAAAAAGTTTTGCAGCCTGCTTTAACATTAACCGGCTTGAAAGCTGTTGGGAAGGCTCAGATAGTTACGGTGAGTATGATGCACTTATTTCAAACTGATTTGCTGAGAAAAGCTGACGGAAGTATCATGTCTAGCAGGAACTTGAAGAAGCATTAAAAGAAGAAGAAGAAGAAAAAAATCACATCAGAAAAAACCTCTAATTTTTCTTCTCTTTTCTTCCTCTATTCTGTGATGTTTCTGCTTTTTCTGTTTTTTTTTTTTTTCTCTTTTCCCACTTTTCTATCTCTGTTTTGCAAGAAAATGAATTTGTTTGATTATTCTTTGCTTTACTAGCGATATAGTGCCTATATAGCGATTTTTTTGCCTTTTTTCTGCTTTATTAAGTTTTTTGCTGTCATTTTCCTGCTCTTTTATTAGTTTTTAAATAAGAAAAAACTGAAAATTGCCTTAAAACTGTATACAAATAATTTTTCATGGCTTTTTTTCCAAACTATTTGTGTGATTATGTATCTAATCTTAGTCTGCCTTCTCTTTTTTCTGCTAATTTAACGCTAGCTTCATTTTCTTGTAATGTTTTTGAATATTTGTTTTGCTTAAAACTCTAATGTTTCATCTTTTTTCAGTTTTATACCATATCTATAAATTATTCTTTTTCAATACTTTTTCTGGACATATATTTATATATATATATCATCCCTCCAGGATTTTGATATTCTTTCTTTTAGTTCCCTTCTTTAGCCAATTTTTGTAGTGATCATGTGCTAAATGCTGAAATTCTGCTTTTTCATGGGGTGTGCTTCAGTTTAAACTGCTAATTGATTGAGTTTTCCTTTTGAAACTGTGATTTCAGCTTGCCTCTTATTTTGTTTGGAAGAAACTCGATTGTTAAGGCTTTTGCTGATTTTTTTTATCTCTCTCTTTCTTGTACATACACACACACAAACGCACACACACGGCGTGATCTTTCTTTTTTCCTTGAATTTACGATCAAGAAGTATTTGAAATATATATTTGGGGAATTCTCTCTTTTGAGATTTTTCATGAGGAAAAAAAAATCAAAGTTTTTCGACAAATTTTCACAGGATTTAAAAGACTTGAAACGCAATCTTCAAAGATTTTCCCCCTTCTCCTTTTGCTTTGAAGTTGATCTTTGGCCCGAGGTGCATTTTGTGAAGCCATATACTGGCCTTAAGGTTAGCATAGTATCTCTGCTTCATCGTGCACCACCAAACTGGACTTTTTTTGACGTTTTAGATGTTTTTTTAATGGGAATTTCAGAGTTTGTGTGTGTAATGAGATGTTTTTTCTTTGTATTCATACCGAATAAGGTAGTTGCATCCACTTCTTTTAGGTAGCGATTCTCTCACAGAAGATCGTTGAAATATGCTGCATTATTATAATCTCTGACTTTTATTATTCTCGTGGAATATAAGGTTTTTGTGGATTTCGCAGAGTTCTCCCTTCAAAAGCTGTTATTTTCCTCGGTTTATGACTGAAGATGTTTTTCTGAGGTTTGGTTTAGTGATGAGGATGTATTGGCGCTTTTAGTGTGTGAAATTTCATGGTCTTTAACGTTTCAAGTTGAAGTTTTTTATCACACAAAAAGGCTAGGAGAGAATCGAGCTTGCTCTGCTATATTTATGTGTGCTGCTCTGTTGAACGTTGAAGCAGTATATTGTGCTCAATTGAATATGAAAAAGCTGAAACTCGATGCCGAAAAATTTTGCAAACATTTCTCAAATGAGGAAGATGACGAAGAAGATGACGAGGGAGATGACGAAGAAGAAGCTGAAGAAGAAGTTGAAGAAGTTGAAGAAGAAGAAGAAGAAGAAGTTGAAGAAGAAGCTGAAGAAGCTGAAGAAGCTGAAGAAGCTGAAGAAGAAGCTGAAGAAGCTGAAGAAGCTGAAGAAGCTGAAAAAGCTGAAGAAGCTGAAAAAGCTGAAGAAGCTGAAAAAGCTGAAGAAGCTGAAGAAGCTGAAGAAGCTGAAGAAGCTGAAAAAGCTGAAGAAGCTGAAGAAGAAGACGATACTGATGAAAGGAGAAGAAATTGGATTAAATTGATTAATTTGCAAAATTTTAAACTGAAAAGTTGATAGTTCAAAAAGTTCCTTCTTCATTAGCGGAGTCAATAGTTTTAGAAATCGGTGGTTTTATCTGTTTTGTAAGTTTTAAAAAATTTACAAGTCGCAATTATTTTATCATTTTTGGAAGAAACAAAAGAATTTCATTACCAGTATAATTGTATGTCGGAAGAGATTCCAAGGTTGAAAACTGAAAAAGTTATTCTTTTTCAAGGCAAGATAATATGTTTTTCTATAAAAATTATAAATGCAGTTGGAGGTTGCAAAACCACCATATCCCAAAGGCCTGCTCTGGAGTACGACTGCCCAGCAGCTTAGGTAGGCTGTGTGTGCGATTCTGCAGTTTTTTGTGTTGTTTGTAAATTAATTTTTTCTTTATCTTCTTTCTTAAGTGTTTCGTCGTCTTCTTCCTCCTCTTCTTCGTCGTTTTATGATCATTCAACCTTTTTTTCTCTTCCTGCTATTGAGTTTTTTTTTACTAGGCTTTCCCCTCTTTAACTAAGCAACGACATCTTTTGTTTTGTAAATAGCGTGTATCTCAGATTAGCAAATCGTCGCGTATCAGACGTTAAATACACAATCAAAATGATTCAGTCAAACTATAAAGCACTGTGATTGGCCGTTTTATTATGGAATTTCATGGAAGTTCCACATTATTAACCATTTAATTCATAATATTAACCACCCTATAAACAGCGTTCCAAACACTCCTTTTTATCTCTTCAAATTCTTTGTTTATTTTATACTTTTATACACTGAAATTTAGCTTTTTCAAGGATTTCTCCTTCAAATTTGTTTTTTCTCAAAATTTTTCTGCCACGACTATCCACACTATGTACTCTATTGAGATGCCTAAAAAATATATAACTCAAGTGTGCTTAATAGGTAGATTATCATATTAGCAGCACATACTAATGCTGATAATATTATTAGGCTTTCTAGAAGAAGTTTTTTCCCTCTTTTATTTCGATAAAAACATCGTCAAAAAATTGAGAAAAATGTCTTTTTTTGCAAAAAATTCCCGGTTTTTAAGCTTAAAACCTTCCTTTGGCATAATCTATTTGATGGTGTGGCAGGAATTGAATACAAAGCTCTAGCTTTTCTATTAATTTGATTTTTTACGATAAGCTCTCTATATGGAAGAATTGATGGAGAATTTCTTTAGAAAAAATTTCATTTAGGTGTTTGTTCTACAATTTTCTTTGCTGTTTTTCATCGAAAACAAATATCTGTGGGAATCTTCCAAACTCTAGTGGGATTCTCTAACCTGTTATTGATGTTTTTTGCGTTGTTTTCCCAAGTTTTCTATCGCAACACACACCATCCCAGCTTTTGACGCAAAATTACTACTTATTGCTCCACACTGTCAGGAAGCTCCATGCAAGGGTAGGTGAGGATGTAAGCAACGCTAGAGAAGCAAACTGGGGTGATTTGGTGGATGTAAAGGTAGTAAATGCATTTCATTATGACGAAGCTTTCTCTGAAAAAGTTCCGGGAAAGAGTAAAGCAAAACATCGCTCAGATGGGAATGCAGCATCTGCAGATTTCTCCAAAGAAGGAGATGATATTTCAGAGTTTTTCTTGAATGTTGATGCTGCAAAGGAAAAGCTTATCCCATTAAATGATGAAATAATTCAAAAGAATTCAGTCGAGTCCATCGTGATGGAAAACCATTGGTTAGTGGTGTGTGTGTGTGTGTGTGTGTGTGTGTTCATATGAGCTTTCGATTTTGTATGCTTTTCTTTGAGCTTCGCTGGCGTGTGTTTGTGTAAAAGTTTGAGCGAAAGAAAATGTGCACACGCACGCACGCACGCATAGAGAGAGAGATAGGTACGCATAGATAGATACACACACAGAGACACATACCAATACACACTCACCAGCACACACCAATACACATGCACCAGCACACACCAACACACACACAGCATAAACATTGATAGAATCCCTAACCCCCTGTATTTTTCTCAGTTCAATATTTTTCTGATGATTTTTTTTCATTTCATTAACTCGTCTTTTCCATTGGCTCACGAAAGCTTCATCAAAGTTTTAGCGTATTAATCAGCATTTCCTCCACCCTTTACAAGGAACCCCCATGGTTTATGCGAAGGCATACTAGGAATGCGCGCTGGAGACACTAAATACGTACTGGTAGATATTCCAATACAGGAACTTCAAGGCCCTTCCAAAACATCTCCTCACTCTTTGAAGATGCCGAATTCTCCAGTAAATCCTTCTGAAGATGTTTCTCTTAGTTCAGAGCAAACACAGAAACACACACAGCTAGATCAGTTTGATAATTTTGTATCTGAAATCGAATCCGATTTGATTAAGGAGTCTTATATTCCTGCCATACTGGAGCTTTCTTGCCTTCGAATCTGTGAACGAGAATATCCTGAGCTGAATGGTAAAGGGAAGGGCCTTTTTGTGCTGATGTGAAGATTTCTACGTCTTTGTCGAAGCCATATCTTTAGATGGAAGAGAAACGTGTTTGAACCTTAAAATCAAAGTGTAGATCCCCTTTTAAATCTTCAAATTCGTCAGTTTTGTTGTCAAATTAGATGTTTTTAAAGGAGAGTCTAAGCTCTTTTTGGAGCGTAGTTGTAATTGATGATTGAAAATTATGAGCTATGAAAGCTCTTTAGCTATTAAGCTCTCAAGCGATTGATAATCTCTGTTTTTTCAAAGTTAGCTTAGGTCTCTCCCTTTGTAGATTCACTTGTTGGTTCTACTACTAATTGCGGATGTATGTGTGTGGTTTTTTTCTATACTAGCAACTTGATGGGCTTGATGAGATCTCCTTTAGTTTTTTTACTGTTTTTCTTGTTGCTTTTTATATTTCAAATCTGCTTATTCGTTTTCTTCAGGCAGAATACACCTTTTTTTGATAGTTTTCACGTTTTCTAAGCTTAAAAATTTTGATTTTTTGCGTATTTCTTCCCCCATTTGATGCTATCATTACTTGCAAATAAAAGTGTTTTACTGCCCTTTGAAGATATCGTGCACTGCTGTCAATTCTCATTTTCACGAAAATTGCTTCCTTACAATTGAATTGCACTTTTGTCTTGGAGATATTGTGTGTGTGCGTTATGTTTTATGCCAGCAGCCATTCAAAGAGTAGCTGATTGATTTCTATATGATGCCAATTTTTCCCACTTTTCTGGCTTTTCTGCAAAGTTAAAACTATGAAAATTGTATAAATTTAGATGAATTTTTTCTGAAGTTGTGCGGAAGAACTGAAGCCCAAGTTAGAAGCGAAGTTGAGCAAGGTGCAGTAGAGGAACTGGAGAGCAGATGCACCTCAACTCGGCGAGGAGCCGTTGAAAAAGCTTTGGAAAGCATTACTCGTATAAATATTCCAGGTTGAATGCTAAACTTTGGAGTTTTTTAGAGGGGATGCCATACTCACGTAAACAGCTTGTAAATTGAGTTTAAGTTTGAGTTCTTATGAGATCATAATAGAGGGAATTAGCGTTAATTTGAGAGCTTTATTCGTGATGGAAGATATCTCTAACACAGAAAATGTAAAAGCTTAATAAGCAAGCATGTTTTACACTAAACCGTTTTTCTTTTACTTTTGATTGCAATGCATGCCCAAATGGCAACTTAAGAGCTTGCTGCAATAAAACCTAAAGATAAAGCAATGTCTGAAGTTTTCAGATAATTAATAAAAGGTTGGCACACTGCTTCTACAAACAATTGACTTCTACTTTTATCAAGTGAAAAGACCTATAAAATCTGCTTTTTAATCTTCACAAAAACGCATCAAATTTTGAAGAGGACTAAAAAAATCTTGCAAAATATCAGAAAAAAAACAAATTTTGACGTGCTTATCACAAGACTTGCTTTTAATCTTCCTCTTGACTTTGATATAAATTTAGATTTTTTTGTGAAAATTTCGTATTAAACTAAGCATTTGCTTCTTCAACTACTCAAAACTCCTCTCATTTTCCAGTAAAATTTAGACTTTAATATTTTGCCTTTATATTTCGTCAATATCAGAATCCGTTCAATTTTTAATTCGTGATGACTTTGTGCGCTGCGACGCTGAAGCATAACCTCAAAGTGAGCTTTGTGTGTTCTCTGGGACTTTCTCACATTTTTACCTTTTTTTGGTTTAAAAATCGATGAAATACCCTTTTTAGTTTCTATACTAAAATGAGGATAACTCTGCTTTTTTTGCTAGCATTTTGCGAGAACCTTGCTCTCATCTACGCTAGCAAGAGATCTGGCTTCAATCATGGGTTTTAGGCTTAAGTGCTTATATTTTGAAAATTATTTATGTTTCCATAGATTGCATTACGGAGGAGAAATGCCAAGAGGTTTGGAAAGATAGAGTGGAGCATAAAAGGCTGATGGGTGAAGAAGTCGATGAGAATGATGAGTCTGCTTACAGGGAATGGAAGGCATCTGCAAAAGCTGCAGTGAATCATAGCTTGAAGCTTGGATTCGCAATAAAGGTATTAAGAAACTTTTTTTAGATTCTTGATGAGATAGTTTTCAACCTCTTAATCATCCTCAAGCTAGCTTGATCCATTCTTGTAGTAGCACCACTTTTTTATTCGCCAATTTGCTAGTCACTACTTAACTATTTAGTGTGTGCACCTGTTGCTTCGCTTTGAAAGGTAGCTTCAGTATTTTTTCGAAGAGCTTTTTTTGAAGATGATTTAGAATTATGTAAAGCGTGAATTTAGCTACTCATGAAATGAATGCATTGTTTATTTCAGAAGATAAAAAGCCAGGAAAAAATTGCCGTTGATGAGGGAAATATTTTACGAGAACTCTTACTTTTAAAAGCTCAGGTGAAAAATTAAATATTTCTGCGATTACATACTGTAATTAGCTTTCAGCGCTCTTTAACACATGGTTATCGTTGCTGGCTGTAATTTTAAAACGCCGTGCTGTAGCTTTTGCACGCAAAAGATTGCAAAATCTTTCGTTTATGCTCACATTTTGCCTTTTTTTTTTCTTGATTTATCCGTGAAATTTAGTAATTTCTCTAGCTACTGTGTATATAAACATGTTTTTGACCTACACGGAGCACCTTCTGGAATGATGCATCATGTGATTTGCTAGCAACGAAAAAATTGTGATTCAGAGCCTTTTAGTAACTTTTTCGAGCGCCTCTCCGAAGCATACGGTACTATAAGCACTCCTCTCCAATTTAGTCGAAATACTTTCCCTGGACTTGCCCTATGCTTTTGTGAGTGCAAAGGCCACTGAAAATTCTTTGTAGATTCTCCAGGTTCTTTTAATATAAGGATTTTTCCGCTATTTTAGTTTGCTCAAGGCTGAGAATCAATTGTGCTTTGCTTTTTAGAATCCTCTTTTAAATACTGACAAGTTTCTGGAGAAACTTCATAAGGTAAAAGAAACGGAGGCAGTTTTTGACTGGATTTTCGATCACGCCAATGTGACGTATTATGAAGAAGAACGACCTCTTCGTATCAACATCGATCAACCAGGAGTTACCAACAAGTCAAATGAGCTACTTGTTTTCCCTGACGGAGCGGTACCAGAGAGATGGCGTAAGAAAAGGCAAAAGATAATTGAACAGGGAGAAAAATATCAGAATATGATTTACCGTAAACCTGAAGCCTCGAAATCCTCATAAATGGTCAAATTCTGCTTAAGATTTGTTTTGCGTAGAGTTTGTTGGTAATTACATACGGTTTGATAACAGTTGCTAATTTTCTCTTTGAAAAGTAACCCCATTTAGCAACATTGCATGATTCGTTTAGTCTTGGTTTTGTTTTTTTTTATTAAATATGCAAGATTCTCCCTTTGGAGCGAGCGCTTTAAAAGGATGTTATGTGCTAATAGCGGTATGCTAATTTATCACTGGGCTCTTCTATTAATAGTTGATTTAAGTCTGAAGTTAAACTTGAGTTGTGAGCTATAGTTTATTGTAGAAAATTAGCGATGCTAACATAGTTTTAAGATACCAATCTCTTGCTTCGGTGCATTTAGGGCGAGCACATGCGCCAATGATCAAGAGAATCTTTCGCATTAATTTTTTTTGCGCATTTTTTTGTAAGTATGCCCATCTAAGTACCAATCTCCGGCGCAAATCCTGGACATACTAGTTATTTTGAGCTATATTGTATAATTTTAGCTTGCCCTTGATAATGTATGAGGTTGCTAAAGATACAAAATTTTCGATGATAAATGATTTGTTACTTTAAGCTTCATGCTCTAGTTACCCACTTAATATCTTATTGATGGCACACCACAAAAATTTTTAGTCATATTAAGAAACTTACTCAAATATCGATGTTTCCACTGAAAAAGCTACTTTCACTTGTAAAATAATATCAAATTACAAAATCTATGCAATGGTACATTGCTTGCAAAATGTAAGGATTTGAGGTTTTATCGATGCATTGTAAGTTTTGGCCACTTTCTTGGATCGTACTTTGACATCTTAAGTTGCATAAAAGTCTTTGGATTCCCGATCTTATAAGATGTTACCAGCAGTTAGATCGGCCGCATTCAAATTTTTAGTCACTTAAATTATTCCTTGTCTTTACCGTAAAAGCCGAAGCGAGTTAGAATCTCTTCTATGGGATTTTAATAC
The DNA here is from genome assembly GCA_015657535.1 of Nephromyces sp. MM_2019. NCBI lineage: Eukaryota > Apicomplexa > Aconoidasida > Nephromycida > Nephromyces > Nephromyces sp. MM_2019. The sequence continues at coordinate 19,741 of JADHZB010001343.1, read as the reverse complement.
CCTAAGAAGCACATTTATTCATAGTTTTCACCAATGTTACTACGTCTTAGTCGCATCGTGTTTTGCAAGATGTACCGGTAATTCCGACTTCCTACCGGACTATGAAATACTGAAAAATTGACTTCTTTAGGAAAATTGTTTCATTTCCCACGTTTAAAAGTAGTATTCAATGGTTTATTGCTCATTTCTATGAGGTGATACTTAAAAATGCGGTGCGTCACAACGCCCTTGAAATAGCTACTCATTAAGCGTAATAGCATGTCGCCTGCGCCCTCTCTGCGCATACCTTTGAAATAGGTCTATAGCGAACCTAATACGACACAAAAATCATTATTCAGGAGTTATGTAACAAAAAAAACGAAGCAGGAGATGGTTCCAACATAGTTGTCATTCCTTGAAGAAAAAAGTTCAAAATCTCTACATAGAAGTCTTGTATATATTGCCATTATCTAGAAAATTGTCTATAATGCTGCATGAGGCATTCGGAAACATCCGGTACCCTCTGAACATTCCTTTCAATTAAGAATATCTAGAAATCTTCCGGTATTGCTACATGAGTCATCTAATGCTTTTTAGCCAAAGCTTGCCGGGTTCATTTGGTAATTTCCAATGTCTATTGATAAAATATCAAGATACTTCATCATTTAGAGGAAGTGATATAATTTAACTAGCTCCAACCACTTACCACCTGGTGAGAAATACATGCTGATGTAAGTGGCACGAGTTCAGCAACCGCAGTTAGCCACAGCATGCATAATTAGCTGTCTCATTCGATACGCCACTAGAATCTGCGTGTTATTTGGATTCACAGGCTATATTTGCTGTATACTATTAGAGAAACTGAACTATTTTTAAGTACCAAATATATACCTTAGAAACTATGTAATGATGAAATTGACTCCTAATTTCCAAAATATAGATAGCTTGAATGAACTGCATTGAAATACATTAGCAAATGAAAGTCCTATTATATACTTTACTACGCTTTCCTTTCCAGATGCTCTATTATTCCAGCAACTAGACCATTACTTTAGCGTAAAAAACCCTGGGCGTATCCTTTGAAAAAGGCAGTATCGGTGGCAAACCGAACAAGAGAGTCACCGCCGTGATTCAGTCTATCTGCTACTGTGGGGTCATGGTTTGTAATTTGCATGCATGTATGTGCGCATGTGTGTGTTTGTGTGTGTGCGTGATTCTCGCATGTATTCTAAACACTTGTGAGCCCCACAGCAAGAAAATTTCAGGAGGAAATCAGGCTATTGAGATTAAAAGTAACTGGCCTTTGATGAAAAACTCGTGTGCCCAATAATTATTTCAGGAGCTTCATACTATGTGCTATGGCGTAGCAACAATGCAGTTTTGGTACATAAATTGTAGCAGTGGCTAATCAACGCATTCTTTGTGTTCATTTCTGCAATCTTTCATCTCTGCCTGACAATAGTTGATACGTTTCTTGAATATGATGAACCTTCAATTCGAAGTTACACATGAATCCGCTTTTGTACCTTGGATTATATTGGGGTTGTTTTCAGGGATGGTTATTACTCTTATTTCTAGTGTTGATGGGATATTTTCCTTCTCTTCCACTCACTAGAGGCAAAATCTGAGAACAAGCCTTTAAATAGCAAAGTGGTACGACTACATCGTTAGGTTGAACACTCTTTTTTGAAGGCTTTTTTACCCAGATAAAACTGAAGTATGAGCTTAGAGAGACTCCTCAATTTTGTTTCCTTTTAAGCAGACAAATTCATGTGAATTCGCAGTTAGTTCCACAGGACCCAGGTAGTTCATTCTTTACGAGTAACGAGCGATATCTCTTGCTATGAGAAGAAGCTATAATTTGAAATTATATACAAAGAAATGCTCTTTATTAATCAAGAAATACCTAAATATTGTAGTAACCATTATTAGCCTTAGATGCTGCTCGTTTGCCGACGCGAAAAAGTATGAGAATAAGCAAGATTCTAGTTGCACTTTTTTTTACACCTGAAATACTTTTTACCTTGCGGAATCCAGGCATAAGAGAGATATTCACGATATTTTGTGAAAATAGCATCTATTTGTGCTGGCAGACATTCTATATATTATGTAAGAATACCCTATCTGCTGGTATGGATGCTCAATATATCAACTAAAAATCACCTTTTCTCTGCCGCTACGGCTTCTCAATATATTAACTAAAAATCGCCTTCTCTCTGCTGCTCCTTTCCCCAATATATCCAACGAAAATCTCCCACTCTCTGCAGCTTCTCTACCGACCATTCGCAAATAACTCTAAAAAATTATACTAGGCAACCGCTAAGCCTCTTGTGCTTGCGCCGCCTACAGCATGTTTCCGGTACTAACTCAGGTATCGCGCCCGTTACCTGCAGGTGCAGGTATTTCCCAATAGCAGACTGTTCCGCTTTCTTTGAGTCCATCAGCACATATGCCGTGTGTGTAGTATCTATCGTAGGCTCCTTCAGCGTTGGCGGCTGTGAGTGATATTGGCTAATTAAGCCTTTGTAAACCGGTACCGCAGCCATTTCAATGCTAAAATTGGAAGAGGCAATGAGGAGTGTGTTAAATCCTAAATGTATCTTGAAAAAGCCAGGTCGAGTCTGATGCTTTCCGTCAATACAACAACTCTCGGCATCATTTCTCGATTGTTTTAATTCACGGAGCAGATTTCTGAGGAATAGTATATTTAAGACGCAAGGTATTAAAGCATATTTGACCCTTTTGTTGCATCCTTGGTTATAGTTGAGATGACAGTACCAATTAATTTATAGGTTACGGTTGCTCCGGTTACCGATGGGATATGTACTTCATATATATGCTACGGTTACCCTTCCTTTCGTTTCCAATCTTTTGGCAACTCGCTAGTAGTGCGGCACATCATTTTCTCGCTTGCATATAGGGTTTCCGCAGTGTGTAAGAGATTCGATTAAAAAGCCGTGCGGCGCATGTGGAACGTGGCACGTATTCGACAATTGTTAAATCCTCTTTGTTTCCCGCTTCATAAGGTTTCCCAATTGGTAGCAAACTGTATTTAATCAACTTTGCCGCGCTTTGTTTTTTGCTTTGAAGCAAGTTCCAGAAATGCGTAGAGATTGTCGGTCTTGATAAAGGCTGATGTTTTTTTTAATGGAGAGCCTTTCGTGGTTGAATTGGGGAAAATTAGTTTATGATAATTAAGTTGGAGGGGGAATTGGCTCCTTATAAGTAACTTTAAGGAAGAATCGGCTCGTTATAAGTAAATTGGAGGGAGAAATGATTCGTGATGAGTAAACTCGATGAGAAATTGCTCAAATACAAGCAAATTTCATGAAAATTGCTCCAATATAATCAATTCTATTTAAAAAGTACAAAAATAGTTCTTTGATCAGATATTCTATAGATGTGTATTTCATAAAATCTAGAGAAGCTTCTCTTACTTTATCAGATTTTCCCTTTTAACCTGGAGTAAATATTCTTATTGACTGGAATTTCCTGTGCAGGATGTAATTAGAATGAATTTGAGTTCCGCACTTGTTCATCATCTAGCTCCATTTAGTGCAAGTACACTATATATTACTAGTTTGATATTTTGAGCATTTTTTTAGATTTCCGCAATAAATCTATTTTAATGAATCTTTTTAAGAAACCATTTCTTTTGTTTCATCAATTTATGAAAAATGTATACATGAGATACAAAAACATTAAAATAAATTGAATTGCACGCTTGCTCGCTTTTGTAATGAATCAGAAGTGGTTCCTAGTAAGAGCAGATTGTTATGATTACTTAATTGAGCTCTGTACTAGATGTATAAAACATTGATGAATCTAATTATATATGCGATATAGCTGGCCTTCTATAGATTTTAGCTCCACCGTTTTCTCTTTTCTGAAGATGGTTAGAGAGAAGTTATTAGCGGCGTTCCTACCATACCGCTTCTCGGCATGTGTGTAGACAGTGATCTTCCTCTTCTTTTGGGTTTTTTCCCAGATATTCCGTCCCTTCTTTATCTAGTTTTTCCTAGTAGTTGCTTCACAGATAGAATCTCGAAAAAATGATATTTCTTCGCAGTAAATGCAATGATTAATGCTTGAAATTTAGTTTAAGTCATTTTATAGTAGAAGTAATTCCTGTTAATAAAACCTATTTTCCCTTAAAAGCTCAGTCTCCTTTATGAAATTGAATAGTTTATTAGTCATTTTTCCTGTTGTTTCACTATACAGCGGATTTTATCCCATAAACCTCACTATCCCCTGCATAGTTGAATCTTTGGCGTCATGTCACACTACGAAAGGGCGATCACGGTCTTCAGTCCTGATGGACATCTTTTGCAAGTTGAATATGCAATCGAAGCTGTCAAAAGGGGTGGTTGCGTGGTTGGAGTGAAGGGAAAAGATAGTATTGCCTTAGTTGTTGAAAGAAAGGCAGCGTCTAAACTCCAGGAAGCACGGTACTTTCTTGATTACATATATATCTCTGATTTTATCTTTTTTTTCCAAGCACCTGTTCCTTAGCTACCCCCTAGTTTTATTGAAGTTTGTGAGCATTACGTTAAGTTCTTTCTATTTTTCCTGGTAGTTTCTATGCTTTTCTATCGTTTTTGCCCTTCAGTGTGGATGTTTTTGAGCTTATGCTGCGTTTTTTTACACAATTTCTTCTTTTGACTTGATAGTTTTGAAGTTGCTCTAATTTCTGAAACTAACTGTTTTTTATATTTGGATGAATTCTCCTTTTAGAACTTCCAAGAAGATTTGGACTCTTGATGACAACATTTGTTTATCGTTTGCTGGATTAAACGCTGACGCTCGGGTCCTTGTCGATAAAGTAAAATCTCAGTGTTTTGCTTTTTTTTCAATGTTTGTGAAGCTTGAGTTATGATACTTGCTGGTGCTGATAACATATTTGCTGCTGAGCTTTTTTTTCCTTGTGTGTTGGTGTGTGTGGGTCGGTAGGTGTGTGAATCTGTGTGTAGGTCTGTGTGTGGCTATATGTGTGTGCTTGTGTGTTTGCTGATGTGTGTGCGTATTTGCGTGTGTGTGCCTGTGTGTGCTTGTGTGTGCTGATGTTTGTACATGTGTGCATTTGCGTGTGCGTGTGTGCTGATGTTTGTGCATGTGTGCATTTGCGTGTGCGTGTGTGCGTATGTGCGTGTGTGTGATTGCATCAACTTAACTCAATGCGATTTTTCTGCAGAGATGGTAAGATTTCAAATTTTCGGCTTCATTCCACGATTCTCAATTTTTCAAGCTTTCAAGTCAAATTTTTTCTTCTTGATATTCTTATGGTGTAATTTTTTGTTTTATGTTTCATAAATTATGGTTAATCTTTCTATCGAAGATACACACATACACGTCTACGCACACACGCAGTCACGCAAACACTCGCACTGTTTATTTACCTCATTTTGAGGCGCTTATATTTTTCATACCGTAAGCCAGCTTCATTTCAAAAGCATGTATTTATTTGCAGACCCGAGTAGAATGCCAGAGCTATCGGCTAAACTTTGATGAAGCTCCTACAGTTGACTTGATCGCGAAATATGTTGCTAGAGTTCAGCAGGTAAATACTTCAGTGAAACTATGTGTGTTGATTGCAGGAATATAGTGTATGTGTGTGTGTGCGTTTGCGTAATGTGCTGGTGTGTGTGTGTGCGCTGTTTTCAATTTGCAGTCTGATTATATTTTTGGTTTTTTTTTCTGGTTTAGTTTAGGAAACCAAAGAGCAGGGTGAATTTGCTGGAAAATGGCAGAATTTGAATTACTTTACGGCATGTTTATTTGCATAGAATCTCGCGATATTCTTATGACTATCCATTGCTTCAGCGATGCTACATTAACTTCCGTCTGCATCCGTTGAACTACTTCTTTTTGGATGTAAAGTTTTGCTTCTGTGTGTTTAGATATTTTTCCAGTTTGAAATTTTGGTCGCAGCTTTTCAGAGTGGCAAAATTATCGTTTCTTCATTTGAAGAACTTGTGTAAAATGTTGATGTATTAAATATAGGAAATCCTTACATTGCCTTTTTCTTTTGCTCTATTTTTTTTTCATTCCTCCTCTTCTTCATCTTCGTGTGAATCTGTTTGGTTTTTTTTGCACTGCCAGCTCTAAGCCTCCCCTTTTCATAGTTACCTTAAAATTTTTGTAGAATATCTGAAGAATATTTTTGCATCTTCAGCTGACTTGAGTTACTCTAATTAAAGGAGTATTTGCACGTTTCTCCTTTTTCTGATGAATGTTTCGCTAGAACTAATCATCCGTTGACTAGTTGAGGATGATTTGCTATTTCCATTAATCTTTCGTGGCTTACCTGCTGCTGTTTATACTGCAATTTGACTGGCTTTACTCATCAGCTATAATGTATTGTTAAGAATCCCACAGTCATACCCTCGTTATATTCTGCGATTCAAGCAGCTCTCCTTCATATTTTGCAGCTCAAAGATTTTGCTGCTTTTCCCTCACATTTTTGCTCTTTTTGAGCTGAGAAGAACCATTTTAATAAAGTATAGTTTTGCTCAATCAGCCTGCTTGTTTCTCTCTAATCTACTGGATTTTTCCTTCTACTGAATACAGAGGTATACGCATAGAGGTGGAGTGAGACCGTTCGGACTGTCAACTTTGATTGTTGGATTCCACTCGGATGGGAGCTGTGGCCTGTATCAAACGGAGCCATCTGGTGTGTTTGCCTCCTGGAAAGCTCATGCCATTGGGAAGAATTCAAAGGTGATGCTTTTTTTTGCTCGCCTTTTTGCCTATCATTGACTTCACAAAAGGTTCAGGTGGCTGCATATGATTTTTTTGCTGCTTTTCAGCTGAAATCATACGTTAAAAGAGGTGAAAAATAAAAGTTTTCGCTATAAAAAAACATTTTCTCCTTTTTTTGCTTCATCTCTGAGCGTGCTAGCAGATGGTAGAGCTTACTTGCATGTGGCTTCATCTCTGAGTGTGTTAGGAGATGGTAGAGCTTACCTCTTTGCCGGAGGTTTTGAGGAGGTTGTAGAGCTTAATTTGCTGTTGCATTTCATTCTAGTTTCGCCAGCCATTTACGCCTAGCCATTTGTATCTATTCGTGCGTTTTTCAGCGTATTTGTAGAAAGAGGCATGTTTCTCAGTGTAGCAACTTTTTTTGCTTTTTTATCATCGCTGTAGCTTGTGGTTTGATAGGAATAATCAATGCAAGTATTAGTATTTAATTTCTGTTAAAAGTAGCGTTATTTTTATAGATCTTGCGATTTTGTGTGCAAAATCCTATTGCACTGTTTAAAACATTTTATTTTTATAACTTCTTTTTCTAATAAGGCGTTTGGAAAAATGTCTGGTAGTATTGAATAAGTCCGTGTAAGTACATCCGCTTTCAAAATCGTTACATTTGTTTACTGCATAGTTCTATTTTTTGTTGAAATTCTTACTTAGGGTTATTTTTTATTGGTTTGACATGTTTCTCTTTTCTTAATAAAGGGCTTTGTAAATAATGATTTATTGGGAATGAGTGGGGTGAGGGGGTGGGAGTGAGGGGGGTAAGGGGGAGCTAAGGGGAGGTTCAGCTTATCTAGAAAAATTGATATAGCTCGGTTACTAATGCATTATTGCGTGAAAGTTAATCGCGAACCATGTTGATTCGTTCATAAATTTTGAAATTGTTTGCTTTTTTTCCATTTTAGCATGGTGAGACTGCCGTGTAGAATGAATTCTCAGTGTATGAATCTACTTTTAAGAATTTCAGAGTATTTTTTCTTGTGCCTTCCCATTTGAAGCTCTAAGATATCTGTGTGTGATCATTTCTGCTTGATTTTTGCAATGAAGACCGGAAGACTCTTTTAATTGTCTGTTTTTTTCAAGTTTATTTGCATTGTTTTTCGTAGTAGGTTGTGTGCAGAGAGGTGCAAAGTGTTTTTCATCTTTTAATGCTTGACAATTCACGTCAAGCTGATTTGTCCTTGTCAATAGTTTATGTCGTAAAGTTCTTGCGGTAAGAGTTTTGTTCAAATTCTCTGCTTTCATGTTGATGGAAAATGAACTACGTTTTCAGGAATTTGATAAAATCAATATTATAATTTAATTAGTCTGATTATCAAGGTTATATAAACAATTTTGAAATAAAGTTGATTATCACACACACAAAAGGTTTGATTCCCGCATGCAGAACACATTTGATTCACACGCACACAAAATCCCCTTGAATTCACACACACAAAATCCACTTGAATTCACCTTTTTTTTTGCTAATCTTTGCTACCTAATGAATTTTCATCGCTTTATTTGCTGAAGGAATTTTTTCTAAAGGGCGCGTATTGCAGCGACTGAAGCTAGGCATATATTTTATTGATTTTTGAGTTTTCTTTTCTTAGACTGTCGAAGAATACTTGGAGAAAAACTATAAGGATGGTTTGTCAGAGGAGGATACCGTCCAATTTGCTATTCGAGCCCTCTTGGAAGTACGTTGAGAAGAAAAACGCTTTTAAAAAATGGAAGAAATTTTTCTGCTGTTATCTCCGAAGCTATGGATATTGACCTATTTAGAATGCTCGAGCTGAAATATCTCGTTAATAACTCGTTAATCTTTGCCATCTTCTTGCTTCTCATCTGATGATTTTTGGTGTTTCCGATTTCGTTGAGAGCTCATATACTTTGCAGTCTTTAGAAACTATTCATCAGTGCAATCGCTGGTTCTAAGGCCGGCATAAGGCTCAAGCTTGCGTGTACCTCAATTCGGGTATTTTTTTAGTCAAATATATAGACTTGAAACTTCGTATGCTTGTGTGTGTATATAATAATGATATATTTTCTTGCTACTCATGGCTTTTCTCGCGCACGTTGTGATCTCCAGTGGGTCTGGATACCGCGATGCCTTCCATAAATTCTTGCTGTGTTTTGTTAAGGTTTCATAACAAGGTTTAATCTATATAAACTCGGCTTTATAACGAAAAGCATTATATTTTTTTTTCTACTTTTTTGCACATATACAGGTAGTCGAAGCTGGTACTAAAAATCTGGAGATTGTTGTCATGAATCATTCTGGAGTTCACTATCATTCAGAGGAAGAAATAGATTCATTGGTATGTTTTACAGTTTGCTGAGCATAATCACTTTTTTAAGTTCTTAGTTAAGTCATGAAATAGGTGTGGATGTTTAAACCAGTAAAATACTGCTCGCTCTGTGCATAATTTAGTTAAAATTGATGCATTTGTGCTTGCCTAGTACGGTTATTCCCCTTGCAGTATAGATTTTGTATTGACAAGTGTCCTACAAGAGGGTTGGGAAAAAACTGGTTGATAGATTGAGCTGCCGAATGGCAATCTCGTATGCATTAATGCGTAATCCTCCTTAAAATTAAATGAGCAGCAAGGGACACACGCATTTCATTAGTTCTTTGTGTTCGTGTGCAGTTTTCAATGTGACTTCACAACTCCGGCTGAATTTTTGTTTGAAATGAAATCCATGTCAATTTTTGGGATTCAAATTGGTAATCATTGAATTAGCATTAGAATCAAAAGATAGAAAAATAGATTTATTTTTTTAGTCGTAAAGTGTTTTAAGGTTCACTTTTTTAAGCTGAATTCCGGTGGTTGGAAAGAAAATATGTTTAAAATCACTCCTTTGCTTGATAGGTGAAAGCGGTGGAATCGAAGAAATCAGACGAACAAAATGTCGCAGTAACATCTACTGCCTGATAACGTTATTTGCGACTCTCTCATCCTGCTGTACCGTAATCGAATTAAATAGGATAGTAATCGAACAAGCTCACGCTCTGATAGTTGCTACAGACCCCTGCACTATAAGACTTCTTGGTACCACCGCAGCCCGCTCAAATTTTGGAGCAAAAGTGATTTCTCCAATTTTGCCTTGATGTGTGTGTACTAAGCGGCTTGCCTTATGATGTCCTGCAGCACTTTGAAATTTAGTAATTTACGGCATGTCGCTTTCCTTAGAATTGAAATTTTTAAGAAACGAACATTTGCAATAGAGACTTGACATAATCTGTCGACCTTTGAGTGTGGTCACCCTTTAAAGTTTACTCAGTTTCTTCTCTCTGATTTAATGTGAGCACATTTTCGATGATACATTAGGCTTTGTGTAGTGGACCGTTGGCTACTTCCAAAGGTTGATTTTGGAAACCCTGAAAAGCGTTTGCTAGTTAATTTATGAGTGTTCTGGTGTCTTTGCTCTGACCAGTGTTAGGTCCAAGAGGCTCCATGTTGCCGGTATCCGTGGTATGTATTAGTAGTACCAATCTTGTTAATAACTACTGAATTATAAACTCAAAATAAATATATCGAGTGCAATAAAGTCTTTGGGCTGTACGGAGTAAACTCTTCCCGAAAGACAGCTTCGAAACTATAGTAAGCCCCTGCTTCATGGCAAGATGCACTTTTTCGTTGGTACTTGTTCTCATCTATTGTACTCAAAGAAATAGGTGCGCGCGCTCAGTATTTGCCCACTATGTAGTTACGGTTCCTCTTATTTTTATTTTAAATACTACATTGGTAGTCACCCTTTGAGGCATTTGCACAAGTTTTAATTGCTCGAGTTATAGGCTATAATTCTGGTACTATTGTAAGGTTTAATGTTCTTATGGATGCGGCGGTCAGGCTTTTGCCACTGGTCAGCTTCGCATGTTCAACTCATGATTTATATTTTTGCTTCAAATTCCTCTAATGGTATGACACAAGTCCTTCTAAGATATTTCGCTGCGGCAATTCAGGGTTCCAAACCTTCAGGCTTCCTTAGCAAAGAATATGCTGTAGGGTTTTTGGACGTAAACTTGTCGTTTTAAGCTCAGTAGTGCTCTAAAATCCTTAAATTTTTCATCAAGTTCCAAATTCGGTACATTCGCATGAGCGTTAGGGCTCTTTTCCAGAAAAATAATGATTTTAGCTAATTATCATTCCACCGCATTCCGGGGCAATATGGGATACCCGTTGAAATAAACTTGCGATGCATCGTGTGTGATAGGCCGGAACTATTATATCTATCACGAGTCACTGAAAATACGTGAAATACTTAGTTTGTGTCGTCACCATAATAATCAGGCCGTGAATTGCGACTTTGCTTTCTTGTACTTTGCTAATCGTGAGTACTTACAGGAGGTTGGTATTTATGGAAGCATACATGATGCGGGACCAAATCATCAGCGCTGCACTAGGGGGCACTTTAGAATAATGACAACTGTAGCATAATGCTTGAGAGGTCATCCTTATTTCCCCAGGTGGTAAGGTAGGTAGTAGAATATCAAACTTTATCTAATGAGAGGAATGCAGCGCCACAAGGCCCAATGAGTATCTAACTGGACGAACATTAATGAAAAAAGCATAAGTTCAAATATATATTAGATGCTCCGCTACTGTCATGTTAGCGTCCCGCTCAAGCTCCCTTTTATTACCCCAAAACATGCATGTTTTGAACTATTCGAAGACCTGCATGGCGCACGAATATCAGAACTTAAGGTGCGAAGAGCTCGCAAAATGTTATCTTTGAGGAAAGTCAAATTGTGCTGGCTGAATCAGATAAATTAGATTCGAAGCAGCAGAAATGGCAGTTATATATGTATAGGATTATTGGCGCTGCGCAGGTACCGGAGCACAAATCATTACATGGGGCTTTTCGAATTTGAACAGATCGCTCCACTAGACTTCGCGGTGTACATAAAATTAGAAACTAGGTGGGACACACATACGTCAGTTTTTATAGTGGTAAACATGTCTCAACCAATAGGCACTCAATTACTGATATAGGTGGGCGATTAAGAGCCCATAAAACTTTTCAGATAGCGTGAAGCTTTTTGAGGATGACCTTAGAAGCTATATTTCGCAACGCCGAAGTATCAAGTTTTCCCTTTGAATCTTTCATCAGGATGCCCATAAAAAAATTCAGACACTTCCTAACCTGAGTATCGTCGGGTGATTTTACGCTGCAATAAAAGAAGAGAAAAAGCCAAGAGAATGTACATAGCTCGGCGATTGAACTATCATACCGGTACTATGATATATAAATATGAATACCCCACGATGGATTTGCAAACTCTAGCATCCCTTATGATGCATAAATTGGCTTGGAAATGAAAAATATAGCTACAGAAGTTAGCCCTTCGTGAATGATGCGGGAAATAGGCAAGCAAATTATTATAATTTCTACTTAAGAATAAAGTATAATATGAAACTGCCATAGTTTTTTCACGAGTACTAAGTATCTTCTCTAGGAAAAAAAAAGGCATTTATTCTAGATGCCTTGTTATGGCTCTGGAAAAAACTTGCAAAACTATGATGGCCACAAGCTTCTGATCTTTGATTTTGAATTCCCCGACATAAAATAATCTATAAACAAGACTGGCAAGCACGATAGGGCAGTTTATGGCAGCCCTACCCACCAAAACAGGGCAAGAGGATTAATCGTAGAGTATCACCACGAAAGATTCGTAAACGTAGCATCACAAACCGCGGTAAAATTTTGCCAAACGAGCCGTATTTTGTCGCATTTTCTTTGCATATATCATATTCTTTGATGGTGATATCTTCTTATATGATAATAAATATTTTTTAATTTTGGCAATGCCAATGCAATGAACATTAGTTCAATCTGATATTGTGTAAGTGTTCACGAAAAAACCAGTACCGCACTTAGTAACGTTTTTAGGGCCAGTTTTGTTGCGCTCATACTAGCACACCGCACATTCTAACCGTGAAATCACAACACCGGTTAATGTTTTCACAAAGTGCTGCTACGCTTGGTTTGAAAAGGAAGCAAAAGCTGTTCACTCAACGTAACGGCTTGCAAACAATTCGCAGCTTCTAAACATTTCCTATTTATGGTACATGCCTGCTAAACATCTAATAGGTTAGATAAGCATAAACCATGGTTTCGAAAAACCAAGTAGTGAAAAGTCAATGGGCGGAGAGGTAAATCCAAAAAAGCTGCCATCAAGACTTTATCATTTCCTAGTGATAAGAAAAGTACCTTTAACCAAATTAAGCTTTTATTGCTACGCATCTACCAGACAACGGCATATATGCAAATTCTTTCCTGAATAATCTTTTGAGGCAATTTTTGCTCAGTTCTAAGCCTTCTGGCATTGAGATAACTCGAAAAACTTTTAAAAATAAGTTACTAAGCTAAAAGTAGATGCAATTATTTCCGGTAATTTGTGCATTCCATTCATGACGTTGCCGAGCTACACAGTATTAGAGGCGTCCTGTAAAAGCCATGGAAAGACAGCATGAGAGAGCTGGAAATGCTAGCATACGGAGGAGCAGCCAAGCTTCGAACGTAGAAAAATAAGGCGATAATCTTCAGTGCTCAATAGCATCGCTTTATTTCTCTATCTAATATGTTTAAGTTTTGTATTCCCAAGTCTAATTTCATAAATATAGGCCTAACTTACCTATCTGATGCTTCTTTGGAAGCAGACCTCGTGTGCTTCGAAAAAAAACGTCCCCAATTCTTTTCAATAGTTTTTTCTACAAATTCTTCAAACTCGCTTGTGTCTGAAACAAGCTGGAAAAAGTTGAGAATAGATTCGATGAAATCATCCGGTAACTGATATATTTCGTGAACTTAGTCCTGCATAGCAACATCTTTTACCTCAAAACTAAGGCATTAGAGACTTAAATTCTTCCTCTTTTTTACTAAAGTGCATTTTTCAAATCCTACAGCTAAGGAATTTTAGGTCAAGAGACCGAAATAACAAAACTAAAAATATAGGAAAGAATACCCACAATATGAATTTACAAATAAAATAGCTAGAATCCTGAAAGGGAAAACAATCTTTTAAGCCTTAGCCTTAGAATTGGAGAAAATTCAGCGACTTTAAAATTAGGAGATGCTTCGTTGTTCTACCAGTATATTTAATTATATAAAGCAGCGAAACTTACAGAATGGCGTACAGATAATGCTAACTCCAGCATAGGTGCCTTTCCTACATAAACTGCATAAGCAAGTATACAATCGTGAAAGTGCATACTAAAATTTTTCATAATTTTTGGAGCAGCTCAAGAAAATTCTTTCTAGGCTAAGATTCAAGGAATGAACTTCGAGTAGAGATTAACTGCAGTTGCTCTAGTCAGTGCATTGAAACATGCCTGATAAAGAGCGATCGAAAAAAATTGATTCCATCACAAAAACCTATTTTTTTTGCACGCTTGCAAAGGCCTTTGGAACTTGGCTCTCAGAGAACTTAAAGCTTCTTTAAAAGATGTGCTGACATCAAGCAGCAGTTGCCCTTTTACAAAATCGAACAGTTTCACAAATCAAACACACAATGGAGCTGTCAAGAGAGACGCTAAAGACAGAGAATGTGGATTAATTCAACACAGAGAACCATGAATTAAGAGGGGGCCTCTCCTTAAGAAAACAGCATATGGAAAACACTTGGAATTTTAGGTATCTACCAAAAGGAGCGCAAAGCCACACCCAAAGATTGAAAAAGATGCCGAAATTGGCAAATTTAGTAGCAAAAAAAAATTCAAGCAAAAAGCTGAAATCTCTTTATTAGACTACGCATACAAAAATAAATTACAATTTTTTCAGTTTCAGGCTTCAAATAAAGCTCTCGGTATCCCATAGAAACATACAAAAAATGGTTTATAAGCATAAAATCACTAAAGGCTGCGAGTTAGCTCTAGTCTAAGATTACACAACACTAGTTTTAAACTACCCGGAAAAACCAAAATACAAATAAATCATGGATTCACAAATTAGTGGACCTAATTCTACCTGTATCTAAACGTAAAACAGACTAAGAAATTTCAAATACCAATAATACAAGGTTAATAACCTGCAACTTCATGCATTATATACGACAATAAAAGGTTTCAAGCTGAAGTTAAATTAGGTCAGGAAACTAATAGATAAACGAGGGACTTACTATCATATTCTTCAAAGATGCATAACTTCTGAGTGGTATTGTAATAGGATCATTTCCAAAGACCATATTCTTCAGTATTTTCCTCGCAGACTGCAAAAAAAGCGTTCTTTTGCGATCAGCAAAACGAGCTGCGCAAAAACTCTAAGCTTCTAGCAATTACTAATTACAGATTGAAGCGCACTAGTGGGTGTATGCGCACCTAGGGTAAAGCAAGAGAAACCTAGAAAACTACACACACACACACACACACACACACACACACACACACACACATGCTAATAGAAACACACACTCGTAGGGGTGTAAAACTGAAGCACGCAGCACAAATGGAGCTGTGCAAAAAATATCATAAAACAAAAATCAAAATTATTCAGTATAATTAAAAATGTCAATTGAATAGTTGAGAGTAAGAATTTGAGGCACAATCCAAAACATTTCTTTGCAACTCTCGTTAATGTAACTACAGAGCTCACTGACTTTGTGTGCGATAAGGTAACACAATCTAGTCGGAATTTCCTATCGACTGCATATGCTGCAGTTTCTAAAAAAGTTCAAAAGTATAAGCCATTTTTTCTAAAGGACTTCCGTTTACTCAGTCCACTAGATCTTCTCAAATTTTGAAGAAACACACGCTTAAAAATCAGTAATAAACTGTTAGTTTAGCCCTCCAGAAGATCTGATGTTAGCTTTAAAGCATGAATCGCTTAATCATGAAGCAGTAGTCCCAAAAAGAAGATAAAGCACATATAACATAAACACACACAATAATATATTATATAAACTAGGAAACAAAGTGCAGTAATATTGAATGGCAGGTATACACGCATTTTCTAGCAAAATGCAATACATTTAGAGTTTTAAGAAGTTTTATGCTTTTCTTCTTATAGATACTTCAGGGCCTTTAATTTTGACAGACTCTATTACTCTTGCCGATTGCTTCTGCAAGTTACCATAATTGCAACAGTAGATCACAACTAAACGCTTAAAAGCAAAAAGCACTATTACGGTACAAAGTTAGCCTTAAACAAAGACTACAGGCATAAAACTGCCTTTATGCTTTCAATCAGCTTATCTAGAAGTCAAACAGTTTATATATCGAACCAGCCATTTAATCTCTTAATAATAAATATCATTTTATCAAAAGACACCAATCGCTTCAAAGCTACAAAACCAATCTTACAAGCAAACACACACACGAACCTACCTCATATAGATAAATTTCTTATATAATTCAACATCACGTGTGTGCTCCTGGTAACAATATCAAACACTTAACACACACTAAAACCCCCCAAGGAAAAATATCGCTCTTTTCAAAAAGTGCTGAAATCTTACGTTCGTGGATATTATTTTTTGACTCGTTAAGTTCAGTAATTCAACAACTTTCGCTGGCCTGAAGACAAACTATCAGACAATGCTTCAACAGAATTTACACTCAGAGTATCGCAAAAAAAGGCTTTATATGCAAATCTTCAAGAGAAGGAGCAAGTTCAAAGTAAAAGATATTCTTTTATCAAATCCTTTAATTCAGAAAAAAAAGTTTCATAACAAAAACGTTTGCGATTCCTAGGCATTTTCACTAAATGATGAGATATTCTCTTTCAAGATCAGACCTTGAAAAAAAAGCCCAAATAAACTGCTTCCATCCCTAATATCTGCTTCTTTATCTCTTTATATATTCAACTATAATTTCTTAAAGCGCAAAGAAATTGTGAAGAGATGCTATCAGTAAACAAAAATAGAGAGAAAATAGCTACTTCCTTCTTGGTTCCAGGCCTACAGAAATGATGCGAATTTTTCAATGCTTTACCCAATCGCAGCTTGCAAAGAGCCACATACTTCCTAATTTCAGCAGAAAGCTGCTTCCTATACCGCAATTGTGTGCTTACATCCCTCAAAGCTTGCAAAAGTTGTAAATGAACTTCAGTGTGTGTGTTAGTTTGCGGTTGTAGAAATGGTTGTTTTGACTGTTTAAGTTTTTGCGTGTGTGCATGAGACTCTGCACTTACAAGAGTGACTTCTCGTGTGTATGTGGGAATGCAAACACTTCCTTATTCGCTCAAACTGCTCTGAATCTACAAGAACTGTTTGGATTTTTTACAAAAAAAACCCACATCAATCAGTTAAAGTATATGATAATCCTAATAGTATTTCCAAAAACAAATTCAGTTATAGAGCCATCCACAAGCTTTGAAGAAATAGCGTGAAAATTACTCAAACAATACCAATTTGAGAGGTTAAACCAAAATAGTTTAATGTCATTTCATAGCGTTAAAACCTCGTAAAAGCTTTTAAATCAGCAACTTATAGCACACTGTATTTGTGTGTTAAATTCTGCAAAAAAAAAAAAGAGAATCTATAGTTCCCTGTGTATTCTCCTAACTTTATAGAGGGTGGGAAAAAACGCCTATATTTGCTATCATTTTACTAATCAAAAAATTAAAACACAAAACTTGTGTGTGTGTGTGTGTGTGTGTGGTTGTGCATATATCACTTTTTTCTGAAAAAACTCGCAAGGAGCCTACTTCAGCTTAAAGTAATCACACAATCCAATCTTGGATTTTGTAAAATCTTGGAAAATCCTGGTTTCTCTTCCCAACAATGGGACTAGGTCATTCAATATCCACCTAAGAGAAAGACTTAAATGCAGCGGCTATAAAACACACAAGTATCTTCATCAAGAGAAGGCTTTAAAATCAGAATAATAAGCAAAAGAAGGAGGGTTTTTTCCACCAACAGAATAGAAGATTTACTAGTATAAAATTTGCTAATTCTAAACAAGTGCATATTTCTCTTTACTTTTTTATTTCAACTTTAAATAAAAATAAATAGTATATACCTTATAACTCAGGCGTCAAGCTTAGGATAAAGGATGTTAAAATTTTTAATTTTTAACATTCCTATTTGTACTAGAGAAAATATCAAATTTTATTCGCATAAAGTGCTAAATAAGAAAAATAACACACACACATTCCATATTTTATTGAAAAAAAAACACGCTAAAAACTTGTGCATTTAATACTGACGGATAATATACAGCTATTAAGAGTTTGAAGCAGCATAAAGAGTTTGGTCACTAAATTCACACTAGTAAGAAAAGAAAAAAAGTTGTCAGAAAAAAAAAAAAGAGATTAGTAGGTGAAAAAGGCGAAATTAATAACCAAATCACAACGGTACTAACCAAATCACAAAGTTACGCTAATAGCAAATCTCATCAAACACACACAAAGAATACTAAAGCATCAATCTTAGGTTGCTACTACTAAATACTGCCACCGTACCAATAAATCCAAGAGTAAATAACCAAAAAACTAGGCAAGAACTCAAGATTTCGCTGCCATTCATATACAAACCTACTAATATCTTGATGATTCCACTCTAAGCATAAGCTACATTGCCTTTCCTGAGAAACTGCATGTTAAAGCAGCTGCAATCAAAAGCCAAATTTCATGCAAATCAGATAAAATTTACATTCCAAAATGCACTTTTTCACCCAAGAAACATCAACTGTTTGAGAAAGGACATCAAAATGCAAACCTGGCCGAGCAAACTGCCTCTAGAATTCGTACAAAAACGTCAAAAACAAAAATACACACACACACACACACACACCGCTTGATTTGTATTAACTACAGCAAAACGCAGCAGTTTTTTTGCATATATCCTGAACTGCTACTCATAAAGTGATGAATGCTATGAATATATAGCACTATAGTATCTTACTTTGCTACATTCTTCGGAGGTGCACCAAAGGAAACAACTTCGCCGTAGAAATCAAGAAACTGCAGCGGAATTCAATAGAAATTGCAGGATGAAAGATGTAAATCTC
>JADHZB010001342.1:43444-63550 GCA_015657535.1 Nephromyces sp. MM_2019 | reverse complement strand
GGATGGGGAGGGTAGGTCGTTAAAAACGCGTATCACTGGGAGGATTTTTCAAAGATAAGATGCCTCTTTCAAGAGGGATTTGAAAGCTTAAAGAGGCATAAAGTTTATAGAGTGATGTGAATGCTTTAAAGTATGAAGATATCTTCAGCTGAAGGAAAAGGATAGCTCTGAAATCATCATCATTGTTATCAGAAGAAAAGGCAGAACGAGCATGTGTGTGTGTGAAGATGAGGAGGAAACGATGAATGAGGATTGTGCGTGTGAATATTAGGTGCTTCATGAAAGGTTAAAATGGCTCCTTCAAGGGTAAAGCGTAGAAACACATTTTCAAGCTGCCTACTATAAGCAAAGGTTAAAAGGAGGCAGCACGGGGAGGGAAAGAGGGAGTAGATGAAGATGATGAAAATGAAGAAGATGAAGATGAGAAACAAATAGAAAAATGAGAAGAAGCACACACAAGCCGATGATAACGGCTTATCCCCAAGACAAAAACGGTGGAATCATCGATTACATTGGCTATTCAGTAAATGATAAATCTTTACTGTTTTAAGTTCAACCATCTTCATGATTCTCCTGCATTTAACCTGCCTATCAACTAAAAGTATAGTAGTGTATATACAACTCCTTCCTCACCTTTTTTCCTGCCTCTACTGGAACTTGCAGATCTGCAAACTTCTCTTTAGCTTCTTCCTAAAAACATATAAATGAGAGAAATAAGAAAACTCACTTTTTCATTCATAGGATATCTTGAATGCCTTCAGCTGTATGTACAAATATATGACAGTATGTGTGAAAGCATAAGTGTGTGTGTGCGAAATACGAGAGTGTTTTTGCGAAAAAGCCACCTACTATGCCTCTTTATATATCATCCCGAGTATATATAGCTACGTCTAGCGTTATACTTACTTCTTTGTATGAGCAGCTTCACCCTCTAGAGCATTTGCTATGGCGATAGTATGTGCGCGTACCGTGTAGAAGTGTATGCAGACCCATGAGTATCTGCTTATACTTTTTTATACTTCTCAGTAAGTATATTTAACGCAGTGTATGTGTAGCCATTGATACAATAGCTTCATAGAGTTAATGCTTCAGTACTCTTACAGCATGCATGTGGATGGGCTTTTAGATGTGAGCGTGTGTGAGCATCATCCCGGGCCCTTTGCTTGTGTGTGGATTGCCATATTCCTTTGCTTATGTGTGCATTATTTCTAGCGCTCTTTTCTGCATCTATTGGTCTATCCGTGTGTTAATTTTTTCGTTTCTGCGTATATTTATTTTCTTGTGTATTTGTGTGCCAATTTTTGCGTATGTGTGCGAGACTTTGTATGCATGAAAATTGTGTGTTTGCGTGTTAGTTTGTATCTACGTAAACTTTATGCGTGCGAATCTCCTTGTGTGTGCGAAATTTTGCGTGCAAGAACCTTTCTCTATGTGGCTTCTTTATGCCATCTTCATTTTCTTTTGAATTCTAAGCGATTTCACCATTAATTAAAAACCCTCTGCTTCTACTCCAATGCATCGCTCTTCATCTGATGTTTTCTTATCTTCAGCTAAAGGCCGACTAGGCAGTACATTCAGTGTACATACACACATACTTTCTCACATTTTTCTTTCGAAAATACTCCTCGTAAGTTCGAAAATCGTAGTGTTGTGGCTCTTCTGTTGAAACAGGAGTTCTTCGTATTGGCAGCATCCCTAAAGCATCAAAAAGTGTATGAAAATTGAAGAAAAAAATAAGGAAGAAGAGGGAGGGGGGAAGGATGAAGAGGAGGGAAAAAAGGGGGGAGAAAAGGAGAGAGGGGGTAGGCTGAGGAAAAAGAAGAGGAAGACAAAGATAAAGAGAAAATAAAAGAGTAAAGCGGATGTGATGAAGATGACGAAGAAGGAAATATTCAGTGAGAATAACAAAGCCATCTATACAAAGATGAAGATGTTCAAGAGCAACCATGTCGACCTTGTGTGTGTTGCACACTTAGCTATTCATTAACTTTTGTGTCTGCTGCAACTATCGCTATCATTTCATTCAAAGAACTGTGAAGACATAAGAAAAAACAACTACAACAACTGCGTATTTCATGCATACACACCTACTCATTAAATTGTGTGTATGTTGCTACTATCGCTATCATTTCACTCCAAATACTCTAAGGGTTTACTTCTTACAAGGAGGGTCAGGAAGTAGCTCATCGCGATCCTCTAATGCTATAGCATCCGCTTCATCAATTGGCAAAGGCAGAGCTTCATGCTGCACATCCGCTTCAGCCATCAGCTTAAGCCTTTGCTGAGAAAAAGGCGTGAAGCCTCTTCCAAACTCTCCAGAAAACAAAGCTGTAAAGAGCACCAAAGAGATATCATAAGCACAAACACACACATATAAGAGAGCACACATAGTGAAACATAGAAGTTAGCACACAAATCGAGGGTCACACACAAACAGTAGTAAGCACACAAACAGGTGCTAGCACGCACACCACAAGGTCACGCACATATACCAGCTAGCACACACATAAGGTCACCAATAACAGCCAACACACATGCAAAAACTCCCAAACACACTGATACACATATAGAGTCTCCCAAAATACCAACACACACACACCTTTTCTCCTTTGATGCTGAAGCACCCTCAGCCCACCAATACAGATATCTGCCTCCCCCAGCCTTGTTACCCCCCAAGAAGGTATATCTCCTCTCCATATTCCAACATTGTGGAAAGAGCGAAAAGCTAGCAAATTCTTCGGTTTAAGAAAGAAAAAGTAGAAGAAGAAGAGGAAGAAGAAGAAAAAGAAATTCTTAGCTTTCAACCCAACAGTACTCATTTAGCCATCTTCAAGAAAAGCGCAAATAACAACTATCTTCAATTTCTTCAAAAAGAAGATATAATAACGAGTAAACAATTTGCAATGAAATAAAGAAGCAGACGACGATGATAAAATAGGAGAAGAAGAAGAAGATGGTGATGATGATGATAATAAAGTAGAAGAAGAAATTAACTTCGAAGGAGAAGAAGATGATGGAAACTGCTTAGCTTTAATCAGCATTCTCTTTGAAGCCTAGAAACCTATAAAAATAGCGATTAAAGGCGTTTTCCATGGAAGCTATTCCCGACATTCCACGAAGAAGGTTCCACCAGCAGTTTCCATCAAATAAGGAAGAAAACAGCTTTTTAGCCATGCAGCTGAAGAAGAAGAAGATGATGAAGAGGAAGATGAAGAGGAAGACGAAGGAAAAGCACGTTATTTTATCCTCAAAACAGGCAAAAGCAGCAGCGAAGAAGGCAAAGTTTAAAAGCAGCTACTTTCAGGGGATGATATAGTGGTAGAGATGAGGATGGAAACAGTGGTGGTATGGATTGGTATTTCTGCGATGGTGTGTGTGTGGAAGGGGGGGGTGAGTGTGGAGGAGGGGGTGAGGTGTGTTGGCGTTGTGTGTTTTAGGGGGGTGTGTGTTTGGGGTTATATGTACGGGATTGTGTACTTATGTGTGTTGGGTATTGTGTGTAGAGGATTGTGTAATGTATTTGTGGGGGATTGTGCACGTGTATGGGCGAGTGTGACTAGGTATGTAAGGCATTACACCAGATGGAGATCGCGTATAAGTCTATACCACTTTGTGTGACACTGTGTGTGTGAGACTGTGTGTATAGCGTTCCATCTGTCTCTGGGAATCGCGTGACTGTGTTCACCATGTGCTTTCTTGCGTGTGTGTTTCATTTTTACGCGGACTTCACACTGATGCACATAATAAGTGTGTCCTTGTGTGTGTCCTTATGTGTGTGCGTGCTTGCATGCGTGTCCTTGTATATTTGTCCTTGCGCGTGTCACTGTGTGTGTGTTTCCTCGTGTACGTCCCTACGTGTGTGCCCTTATGTGTGCGTATCCTCGTGTGTGCGTCGTGCGTATGCATGTCGTGTATGCACCTCGTGCATTCGCTTGGGTGCCTATGCAATACAAGCTTCGACACACTCACAATCTTCTGCATTATTGGTGGGGGACGTGTGGAAGTGAAGATTTCAGGCCTTGAAATTGCGTAGAGTATGTGTGTTCTACTTCCTTCTATATGGGAACACACGTGGGAATTCGCTTACCTTCACGAGCCAACCGGTGAATGGGATTCACACACACGGTACGCTACTTCATTCAGGGGCCACACAAAGACCTATTCACGTCGTTCAATGTAGTGGTAATCTTAAGTTTCTCCGGGCGTTAGCATACCTATTAATGAAGAGAGTAACACACACAATAACACGCAGGATAGCACACACGATAACACGCACAGCAACACATGTATTCGCACACACACCATCATGCTCAGAATCAAACAATAAAGCATGACAATCCGATATATGGAACCCCCTTCCCCCACATACACACGACTTATCCCTCCCCCCCTAATCTACCCCTTCTCAACTTCCCCTTGGAACCCCCTTTCCCCACACGCACACAACTTCATCGACCCCTCCCCCCTCATCTACCATCTCTCAACTTCCGCTTGGAACCCCCTTTCCCCATACACTCACACGCCACTTCTCCCACCCCCCCCCTTCATCTACTATCTCTCAACTTCCCCTTGGAACCCCATTTCCCCATACACACACGACTTTTCCTATCCCCCTCTCCATCTACCCCCTCTCAACTTAAAATATCGAAAATACTGTATTTCAATAGAATATATCAGCCTCATGTGTGCTGCTGTTCACTCCCTGCCCCTTCACCTCCTCAACAAGTTGACATCCAAAGTGTTACCCGAAGTCTTTACGTATCCCCACTGTTTGTGTTTGTATTAACTAACAACAACTTCGTAACAAAGAATAGCACACACCGCGAAAGACTGCCTTCCCTCTTGAATTTGATAAAATCTTAATATCTCATTCCTCTTTATAATCAAAGAGGAATGTATAAGCTAAGAAGAGCATCTAATATGCCCCTTTAAGTCGTACAGTGCTGCATCGTTTAAGTTAATTCCACATGCACACACGGAGAGGTTCACACACACACAGACACACGTACTCACAAGCTCGCTGGTACACACAGATACACGCTCCCGCATACTGACAAGCTCCAAAACATACACAGACACACTGAGATACACCCACACGCACAGACAGTCACATATACACACACACAGACACATACACACGCACAGACACATGCACACCCGTACAGAGACACACCATACACGCACCTCCGCACACAGACAGACACCAGCAGCCAGAAACACACTCCCGCATGCACACACACAGACGGGCACACCCACAAACGCGCACAGGTACAGAGACACTCCTACACGCATACACACACACACATGTATACACACACACATACATATGCGTTTTATAAACATTGGCTTCATTTAGGCTACCTATTGAAATGCATAGAATGTGAGGTGGAAACTCAGGCATAACGATGACGAAGATTCCTGAAAGCTTCTTCTTCTTCTCCCAACCCCATGATCGCAGCATCTTATGCTTGGATGTGTCGCAATCAGGTGTTTTTGCTTCAATGTGTGCTTTTTCTGCTGCTGTGTGTGATTCTAGAGGTTTCTTATACTCTGGTGTGTGTGTGTGTGTGTATATGTGAGCATATTTATATATGCTTACCTTGTCTATATATGTGTGTGCGTGTGTCTTGCTAAGTATATACCTCAAGTTGTATGCTCCTGTGTGCGCATTTTGTTGTATTGGTCCTCCTTTGTGCTTCGAAACACACACTGTTTAGTTCTGCGTGTGTGGTTTCTCTTGAGGGTGTGTTTGTGGATGCTCTTGAGGGTGCATGTGTGTATATTTGCTCTCAAGTATGTTTGTGTTTGTTTAGTCTCAAGGGTGTGTTTGTTCTGAAGGATGCGCATGTGTGTTTGCTCTTGTATTTACGCTGCTGCCTGCAGGCTTAACTTTGAGTTTTTGAATAGATCTGCAGATGGTTATATTTTGTGGTTTCCTGCAGTTTACTCTGCTTTTGGTATACTATGTGTGTGTGGATTCTTGGTGGGCATTCCTGCAGTTGATTCTACTTTTGGTATAATGTGTGTGTGCAAGTTTCTATGATACATTTGCTTCAATAAAATGCGCTTCTTGAGTTTGTGTGCTAACCAGCATTCTCCCTGCGATAGAATTAAGAAGACTTGCACAAACCCAAAAGTTCGCTTGCAAACACGCATACCCACACACACAATCGAAAAAACTCTAAACGAAGACATGTGGTCTCCATTCGCTTAAGGCAGTAGATTTTAGTAGCTAAAGACTTGAGCTTTTCTGTTCCAGGAATTTTATGGAATGAAAATACATTCATTGCAGCATACACACATGCGCACGCACAAAAACGTACACGTGCACACACTCCAACATACACACGCACAAACACACTCACGCACTTGCAAATACGCACATTCACACACTACAGCATACACGCACATCAACACACACACACCCACTCACTCGCTCCCTACCAAGTCAACCCATCACCAGTTTCCTGCCTCAAAACTTGATGTTTTCTCGCTGCTTCTTCAGGCAGATTTTGCGTAACTGGCAGTGCTGATCATAGCCTAAGAGTGTATGACTTGCTAAGCGGAAGGCTTAAAGCTGAGCTCTACAACAAGAGAAGTGGGCACTATGATTGGGTGACCTGCTGCCTATTCCTATCCTCTAATAAGGTGTTATCTGCCGGTATGGATGGTAAGGTAAACCTGTGGGACACACACACACTGCTCAGTGAGAGAGCTGCTTCAAGTTTGAAGGGAGAAACCCCCCTTCCAACCCCTTCTCTATGCTTTCCGGTGTTGGATAACTATCTAATGAAGAAGAATAGTAGCGTGTGTGAGGAAGGAGGTTGTATGAAGCCTTCTAGAGGAGAGTCTCTGGGAAGTTGGGTTGATCCAAGTGTGCAACCTTATCCTCAGTTTATCCACTTGAATAATATCCTGCAAAAGGTTGAGGAGGTGAAGGGGACTGTGTGCATGCGAACTGACGATTCATCAGCCTCCTTCGGTAAGGGTAAAGGCTGGTCTTCGGTGAGGAAGTATGATGAAGGCGAAGCAGAAGTTGATGCTTTTCGCCGAAAACGATCTTCAGAGAGGAAATGCCTTGAAGATGAAGCAGAAGATAGCATTTCTCCCCCCAGTTTTTCATTGAAAGAAGAGAAAAGTAGGATACGCTCTCCAACCTCAAACTCTTTCAACCAAGCTAAATCTTCTCCGACAGAAGAGCGTATATCACAAAATTTCCCTCCCCGTAGTGTCTTCTGCAGAGAAATCGTCTTTCACGACAATTCGCCTGTTTCAAAGCTTGTTCTTCTGCCTGCTAAGCTGCTCGCTAAAGAGAGAAGTGGTGTTCGAGGTTTTGCGAGCAATGAACTTGGATTGTCAAGCGGATATGATGCGAAACTGAGGTTATTTGACGTAGCCAAGAAGATGGGAGAGCTCCGAGTATTAGATCAGTTTGGTGTGTTTACATCCTCAAGCGCTTCTGCCAAGAAGATTCCCATTGTAGCATTTGATGTAGAGCTTGAAGGCAATGATAACTATAGCATCTTCAGCGGAGATAGGGCAGGAAATGTTTGTCTCTGGGATGTAGAAGCAGGAAGAATGGTCTATAAGTTTAACTCAGCCCACTCTGGCCCTGTGGGGGATATCTTGATGCAGAAAGGAGTGCCACTATATCTTCAAGGGGGAGTAGGAGGAGGAGAGTCAGGAGGGGGGGGAGACATAAGAGGGGGAACAGCACGAGGAGGAGATACAGCTCGAGCAGCATCTACAAGAGGAAAAGATATGCTAATTCCTATGCAAACATATCCTCCCCAACCCCCTCCTCTCATTCCAAGAACCCCTCAAGGATGGCAGTCGCATAGAGCAAACGCTTCGAAGCTTCCTCACCCCTCCTATTCCTCATTAGCAGACGCACAGCATACCGAGAACTATCCTAGCTTTTTAGATCTATACGCTACTCTTGAAGATAATTACCCCTGCTCATTCGTCTCTGAAGCAAGCTTTATTCCTACTTCTTCGCAGCGAAATTTTTGCACACAAGCAGGAAAGAAGGCTGATACTACCTCCCCCGGCATGAAGCAGCGCCTTTCTACAAATCGCCTTCACAATCTTGCCGGGAAAGAGCAGGTTTTTTGCACTTCTTCTCAGTTTCTGAGTGTAGAAGGAGGATATGTTGAGGGAGGGGGGTGCTGTAAACCACAAGGATTGATGTTTTCAGTGGGAAGAAATGACGGAGTTTTAAACGTCTTTGACAGGAGGATGAGCTCCTTAGCAGCTTCAAAGAAGATACATGATGGTCCAGTGAATAGGATCTTCTTCACACACAAGGATCAAGGCACTATATGCACAGTATCTGGAGATAAGAGCTGTAAGCTATTTGATGTGAGGAAGCTGGGCACTAAAATGAAGGAGGGCGAATTGCAGTCCTTAACGAGTCTTGAAGATGAAGATATTTGGGATGAAAAGGAAGAAAAAGGGGTTGGCTATGTGTGTTCAACATTTGACTGTGTAGGAACTTCAACAGGCAGTTATAGCAGCCGGAAGGAGAGCTCTTCCCTCGTTGGTGCAGCTGAGCGAAGCGTCTACAATACTATGAGAGAATATGCTGTATGTAGGGCTAAGAAAGAGAGCCAATTTTGTGGTAGTAGGGGGAGTACTGTGGCTTCTCTAGGAGGTGCTAGTAGTGCTTTGCCTCCCAGGCTGGTCTGTGGGTCTGATATCCCGGAGTGTGGTGATTTACACACCAAATATAGAGCTCAAGGAAAAGAACACACCAACTTTTCAGCTCAAGGCAAACTGCACACCGGCTTTTCGGCTCGTTCCAAACTACACACGAACTTTGGGGCTCAAGGAAAAGAACAAACCAGCTTTTCAGCTCAAGGCAAACCACATGCTAACTACTCAGCTGAAGCAGGAAGAAAGCAACACACTGTAGATGATAGCTATCTCTTCTTTGAAGCTACGGGCAGGAAGTTAACTGAGCAGACTTCTTTGATTGAAGAGCTGAGCTGCATAACTTTTCGTGATCCTGTGATGTGTGCGGATTACTCAGGTGAAGCACATGAAGACGTTAAGCTATGCATAGGAGGAGGGGATGGGAGTCTTTACTATGTAGACATTGGGATGAAGGGTAAAACTAGAGACGATGAAGATGCCTCTGCATCTCATTTTGAGGACGGTGCACCCCTTTTTGGTGAACAAGAAAAAGAAGAGGGAGAAGAAGAAGTGGGTCTATTGAAGCCTAGTGTGTCTAGAGGCCAGGATATATCGCGATTAAGGCGTAACGTGGTGAGCTAATCAATTTTTTTCTAAGAAGGTGGAGGAGGGAGTATAAACTTCAAAAAAATAACGTAGAAAATTCAAAAATAGTTAGCAGAAAACAGCGATTTAAACGTGTCTCTACTGCAGCCACAACTTGGGAAGATTCATGGCATTAAGAATGCAGGAAATTCTCCGAATGCTAGAGATCTAGAGCAGAGACTGGAAGATCATGAGCTGAGAGCTAGCGACGCAGAGCTTGAGATCGCAGGTCGAGAGCGAGTAGCAAACACACAGCGATCATCAACACACGCAGAGCGAGTAGCAAACACACAGCGATCATCAACACACGCAGAGCGAGTATCAAACACACAGCGATCATCAACACACGCAGAGCGAGTAGCAAACACACAGCGAGCTCCAACACACCAAAAACTACTACCAGTACACACAAAACTACCGACAGTACACAAACAGCGACTACCAACACACTCACTAGAGGCAGTTCAGAAGGTTAATCTTCCTACAGAGCTTCATCCTCGTGGGGATCCCAGAATCCCATATAACCCTAATGACGAAGAAGCAGGAAAAGTTGGCTTGGAAGCCTCCTTCCCATCAGAGGATGCATCTCTAAGTTATTGCAGAGAGCGTAATTCTGCAGGGGGTTTCACGCCTAGAGACGGATATAACGTCTCACACACTGCATGTGATGAGGTAACTCATACTACACAAAAAAGTCTAAACGCTAGGCTCAGTTTAACCACTCAACGAAGCATTTCTCCTTCTCTTGCACCTAGAGAAAGATCTTTGAATATGAATGCATGTAGAAAAACCACCTTTTTAGATTCACACACACGGAAACATGCTCACTCTCTAGGTTCCGACTTAGTAGCAGCCAGAAGGCGCTGCGGTGACGGGGCTAGGAAGGCTGACTGCCTTAATCAAAGGGTCTCAGTTGATAGTCTATGGGGTTTTCCCTGCGTTAAGCGGGGGGCTGTTCATGCCGTAAAGATGATAAGAAGGACACACACACGGCGAAAGCAACGGCATAACAAAGAAGAAGAAGATTTCAAGTATTCTATAGTGTTTGGTGGAGATGATGGTGTGCTTGGCTGTATCAACCTGTAGCATCAAGCTGTCAGAGCAAGGTCTAGCATCAAGCTCTAACTTGATACGCTAAGATCAACTTGTAAGCTCGCTTTGCTGCGTGCAGCTGGCAGCATCGCTTTGAGTAAGGCATTGCCTTCTGGTCTACAATGTCTCGAGGGAAAAGATAGAAATCCATCGGGAAAAGCGAGAGCACACACAAGGTTATTCTGTAGGCTATAAAGAGTTTGAAAACATCAAATGTCTACACACATGAAGCTGTGGAGCTATTAGCCTCCTTTCGGTTGTTATACCTATACATTGGCAGAGGTAAATCCACGAGTACCAGCAGTATTCGGCTAAGGTAGAGCAAGGATTGGGAAGCCTAGTGATAGGGGGGTGGAAGGCATTGGGGGTTTGTGAGGGGGGTGTGTGCGTCGGTGGGTGTGCGTCAGTGGGTGTGCGCGCGTGGGTGGAGGATGTGTGGGCATGCTTTGGGTTTGGGGAGTGTGTGTGAGTATGCTTGGGGATTGGAGACTAAGTGCTCCTGTGGAGGTGACTAGAGGGTTGGGGAGATACTTGTATGTGCTGGCACTTGGATGTGTACGAACTGGCGTGTGTGTCTGGTGTGTGCGGAAAACACAATTTGCACCTTCTATAACCAAACATAAAGCCTGCGGGTATTTTTTCAGTTTCTTCTTGAACCACAGAAAATGGGAGATTCCATCAAAAAACGTAGAATTCTTTTTTAACTAGCAAATTAAAGGAATTTTTCGGTATTTTAAGCTATTTTTGGTGTACGTACACTTACACTTTATGAAGGAAGAAGCCTGATGAGGCAGCCCATTGCAGTGAAGAACTGAAAGTATTGGTATTTCCGATGAATAAACTAGGAATCTGCCAAGGCACCTACACATATACAAGCCAAGATCCACCAAAAATGCACACCAAGATATACAACACACGCTCCACGAGACACACGAGGTAGACAGCACACACACCGAGATATATAACACACACCAAGGCGTGCACCTAGCAATGCAAGCAACACACACATCAAGATACACACACACACCAAGGTGCACAACACGCACACCAAGACACACAACTAACAGCACCAGGAACACGCATAGTGCACTCAGGCACACACACGCGCACCCACCAAGATATAAGCACACTGATAGACTCGCATGGCAACCAACACACGCTACGAGACATCGACCTGGCGGCTACATTCCTGGCTATTTACGCCACAATGGCAGACTAAGACAAACAGCTGCAGAGGAATTACAAGCGCATAAGCAGCAATGTTATTAGCAGTCGAAGATGCTCTCAAAAAAAGATAGTAAAAGCTGCTAAATTCCACTCTATAAGCTTCACTCTACATCTTCTTGCGCTCTTATTCTGGAAAATCATCAATTTCTAGTTTTATAAGAAATGCTATCCTTTGGATTGGAGAAAAAATCTACTGTTTGTTGATGAAATCTTGCAGCAACTACCATAAACTTGGAATTTATCACACGCACATACTCAGACACACATGCAGACACATGCATAGTCTGATACACACAAATCTCGAGCTCATCGCGCACAAAAAGTCTCCACCTGCCCATCGATATCCCATGAAACGGTACATCACACACAGTCATGAACTGTAGTCCCCGAAGAGCCCACACACACACAAGAACCCAGATACATACCTTCGGACCAACACACGAAATATAAATTGCAGTTTTTTCTCCAAAACACCAACAGCCAACAAACGTGCAATAAAATGGTTTCTCCCTCAATCAGAGGGGAAAAATCAATTAACTTCCTCTCCCTTCAAATCCTTGTGTTTTTATCGAAGAAAACAGCACATTTTCCCCATTGTTAGATGTTTTTCCCTCGGAAAAGCCCATTTCCACAGGATTTTCCCACTTTTTCTTTTCAATTAATCACTTCTTCCCATTTGGTAAGAATTTCTTTGTATTTCATACCAATCTCCTCCTAATTTGCTGCAAAATTATACTTCATCGCTGTTTTTTTTGTAGAAAAAACGTTATTTTCCATCTTTTCCAAAAGTGCTGGGTATTCACTGTTTCTTCCTTCGTCCCTCCTTTTTGAAATGATCTTCTTCTTTAGATTTTGCAGGAAAGTCTCCATTCTTTTTTTTTCTATGCTTGAAGCGTCGAAATTGATTGAAGACAGAAAATATCTACATACCCCCCTCAACAAAGCATGTAAATAACCCGCATGAGAAAGCATCATAATACCTACCTCAATAACTATGACAATACCCCCATTAGAGCTTGAAAATATCCCCCCTCAAACCAATTTTACGATACCCCTCTTAATGAAACATCCACACCCCCCTCAATAAAAGTTTTAAATAGAACCCCCTATACCCCCACAATAAGACATTCAAACCCCCCTCTGCTATAAAGCTTCCAAGCCCCCCCCCACACCCCCGTAATAAAGCTTCAAAACCCCCCTGCAATAAGACATTTAAATTCACCCCCCAAGCTACCCCTAAGTGCAACATCCAAACCCCCAGCGATAAAACTTTCGACCCCCCCCTGCTATAAAGCTTCCAAACTTCCCCCCACACCCCTCTGATAAAACATCCAAACCCCCCACTCCTTGCATCAATAGAAACTATGAAGAATCCTAAATCAAGCATTAAGGCTGCCGCTGAACGTCTACGCCGCTTTGAGGAAGTTGTTGGAACTCGCCTTTTGCCAGCTGCCTCAGCTTTGCGTGTGGAAAGTAGCCAAGAAGACGAGGAGGATGAGGGGGGGTGGGAGGAGGAGGACACACCGGTGGCAGGACATGTATCTTCTTCTCAAGCAGGTGGGAGGATGAGTGAGTTGATGGGTGAGGAGAGGCGTAAGAGGGGGGCATGAGAGGGGGTTGAGGGGGTGGGTTTGAAGGAGGGGTTTGAAGGGATGGTTTATGGTATTTGGAGGGGGGATTTTTAGGGGGGTTTTGAAGGGAGGCTTTCAAAGGGGAGGGGGTTTAAGAATATGTATAGCAGTTTTTAAGGGCATCTCACGGCCTTTTTCCAGAAAATTTCCATTTCCACTGCAAATCCCGGCGGTAAACTCTACTCCAATGAAATAACAGCAAACATAAGCAGCTTAAGCATTAAAAAGGGGCGATAAACTTTGCTTTAACCGCACTTTTCACACAGAAACTGCCATTTTTCTACTTTAATTGCATCTTTTTTTGCAGGAGAAGGTGCGAAGAAGCAGGGAGCTTTTGAAATTCAAATTGATGATGCCAAGGGCCGGAAAAAGGGGGATTTTATCTATTCTTCACCCAGAGAAAGGGGGGTGGAAATCAGGGAGGAAATTGGGGGTGGAAGCCAGCACACACGGTTCGATAAATTAGAAGTGTCTTCAAGCTTACATACACTATCATTATTAGTAGCATCTATTCATACCGCAGAAAAAAGTGCTGAAAAAGGGCGAATTGCGGTGGATATACCTCCTGAAGTAGCTGATTCTACCTCTTTAAGGCAGGAGAATCGCATGGGAGCAACAGGAACTACGCGACTTCCCACTTCAAGCTTGAAGATGAGCAGTTCATTGGCACACAAATCCATTTCATCTGATGAAATACGCTTCCACTCTACTTCTCCTCTTCCTACCTTGCGTCACGTTGCTGCTGTGAAGGGGGGAGCAGCGAATGTGATTAGTCGGGAAGGTGGGCTATTGCTGCGTGAGGGGGGTGGGGTTATGACAGAAACTAATTCTACAGCCCAAGGTTTTTCATCGAAGAATCTACCCTTGGTAGTTGGGGTGCAACATGGTGGTTGGGGGGGTGGAGGAGGTATTTTAAGGGGTAATGTTGAGGGTGGAGGGGATATTTCACGATTGGAGGGAGGGGATTTCTCACAAATGGATGGGGGGGGTGAAGCAGATGTTTCACATATGAATGGGGGGGGTAAGAATGATTCAGAAGCAGAAGTTTTTAGATCTGAAAGGAGTTTTTTCATCGCTTCTCCCCCCGGCGAGAAAGCAGCGGCCTCTGCTTCTTCACATGATACTGCAGCAGAGATTCCCTTAGGGAAGGAAAAAGGAGGAATCTCTTTGTTGATGACGCAGGAAGATCGTGAAGATTTGAAGGAAGAGTTCATTAGCAAGGGCAAACTGATTGCTGGCTCTCTATGGTCTGTAGTAGGGTTTTTTTTGCGCTGCTAGATGATATGGAAAAGGCTGTAGCTTTGATTGCTTTCTAATGAGATGATCAGCGCTTAGAAGTACCTATGTGTACATTTTATGAGCTTTTATGAAGAGGGAAAAGAAGGGGAAAAAGAGGGTGGATAAGTGGAAGAAGGAATGTGAGGAGCGGGAGAAGAAGAAGGAGGAGAAAAACAAGAAAATGATAAATCAGAACTTGAAGATGAAGATCATAGAGATGAAATTGACGCACACGCACACACTGCTGAATTACTTTGAGCTTCTCTCTTCTCTTAATGAGGCATCTTGTATGTGTTACTTTTCTCTTATCTTCTATCAGCTGAGCATTTGAATTATTTTATTCCTTAAAACAGCAATCACATATCTCTATTTTTATTTCCTTGGTGTGCGAATTGCTAGACTATGAAGTTGCTCAATGTATGAATTGAAGATGCCACTCCGGCAGTGTACGTACACTCAATATTTTCCTTCCAAAGCAAATTCTCCATTTTTCTCAAAAAAAAATTTTCCAGTAGAGGCTAATATATATTCTTTGGAGCCGAATTTACTGCTATCCCTATTTTTTGAGTTTCAATCGATCCACACACACTTCTCCGCCTTAATTTTAGGTTTGTATGTTTTTTTCAGCGAACTAGCTACTGTTAAGGAAGCTCTGAATCTCGATCATCTAACCTCCTTGGCGTTCCGTTCAGAGGTTCAAGTTGAGCGTGAAAAAGAGCTTGAGGTCAGTAGCGTATGCTTCTTCTGTGTGTGTGATTTTCAGGTCCAAAGAAAAATTGGTGATTAGCTAGTTTAGTGGAATATGTGGGTATGTATTGGCGTGTGTGGGTGGGGGTGTGGCTGTTGGTGTGTTTGTATGTGGGTACGTTTAGCTGTTTATGTGTGTCTACGTGTATTGATTTGTGTGTAGGTATTAATATACTCCTTTTTGCGTGTGAAAGTGTGTATGAATGTGCGTTATAAGTGGATATACGTCTTTATGTGTGTGTGTGTGTTTAACTATTTTGGCTGTATTTCTGTGTATTTTCGCTGAAATTTTACTTGGAAAAGCTTCTGCTATCTTCACCTTTCATAGAGAAAATATTGAAAAGTGCATATGTTTGAGTCTTTAATAACTTAAGTGTGTGTTGAGCAAATTGTGTATGCGTATACTCGTCTTCTTTAGGATTATATAGCTGCTAACAGGAAGCTGAATGATAGAGGTAACGTTTAAAATTTTTTCCCTGTATTTACTGAAGCGTATGTGTGTGTGTCAGAACTTATCCTTGGATTCCAGCTGATTCTATGTAGTTCTCTTTCTGTGGAACTCTGATTTCATGCATAACCACCCACGAATCTCAGAGTTCTTGGCTTCCTCGTGAAATCCACACACATACACGAATTTCAGAGGTGTAAGCAACGTTCGTATCAATGAGTATGTACACGCTATTATCTTTTTCAGAAAGCTTTTTGTCTCTTTTTTCCTTATAGAACAGTATACGAGTGTCTTTCCCCTGTCATGAGGTGTATGTACACCCCTTAACTGCTTCCTTTTTCTCCTGTCTAAACGCTTTTATCTTCTTTACAGCGTGCTTACTCATGTAGCTCTTTTTGTGTATAGTTTGTGCAAATCGCTGAAAATTCTGATACACCCACACACACGCACTTTTTCCTGCGTATGCTTTTGAAACATCTATCTTTCTACTGCAAGTCTAGTGTGTGTGCCACTGCTCTCATTTGCTATGCTATCTTACCGCTTTATTCAACAGCCCTGTGTGTATGTGTGCGGGTGTGTTTTAGAAGATGATATAGACCTTTTACAGAAGGAAATTCAAGAGTTAGAAAGCGAATTACGATACGATTTGGCTGGTATGTTTGGATTAGACTTTTTTGGATGGGATGAAGAGGGAGGAGGAGTTGAAGATTCAGATAAAGAGCAAGAAGAAGAAAGAGAAAAACAAGTCGAAGAAGGAGAATGAAGATGCAACGATTCAGCCAAGCGAACTTCATGAAAAGTAGAAACCTTCACTTTCATTCTAGATGCTAACCTTTCCATCAAACTACTCTCCATAGCTGAAAATTTACTCCTCTTCTTCTTGAGTATATTAATAGTTAAATAAATGATGCTCTACAGACACGCGCAAAAGCTGAACGCACGCCTGAAATTCTAATCAATTTGGTTTTATCCAAACGTTGAGTTCGAAGTATGCTCTGGTAGTGTGTGCGCAAGGTGTAATATGTATCCTCAGAATACTATTTTTTCCTTCTTTTCTCAGTATCCTTAAATCAGTAGGCTTAGCGATGCATTGAAATCCTGCATCTTGTATAGGATTCCAATATTTTTGATGTATTTTTTAGCATTTTGAAGATGCGCAAATAGTTATGCTGTGTACATACACTAACAGCTCTACTGAACTGCTTTTTTCTCTTTATTTCTTCTTTAATCAGATTCCAAGGAGAAGGTAAATAGCGTCGCTCATCAGCTCTCCTTAGAACTGGAGCTTCTTGAGAGAGAGTGAGTATTTTTTTGCCTGAAGAGTACAGACACAGACGCGACTTAGTAGTGATGCTGAGGTGTACGTACACTCATGAAAGTAGCTATTTAGCATTTTTGCAATATCTTGGACATTTAAGACGGGAAACCTTCAAAGAGGATGCTTGCTTCTACGCATTTAAAGAGTGAATGAAAGTTTAGGCTACTTTCTGAAAGTTTTACGCTCTTTTTCATGTTTTTCGCGTTTTTTTTTGGAGGTTTTTGTAATGTTTTTTGCGTTTTGTTGAGATTCTCACTTTTTGTGAAGTTTTCTTTTCTATTTTTGATTATAGAATTTGCAGATGTTTTTGTTCAACTAAAACTCCTTCAGTTATCGCAGAAGATAATGAATTTC
The DNA here is from genome assembly GCA_015657535.1 of Nephromyces sp. MM_2019. Taxonomy (NCBI): domain Eukaryota; phylum Apicomplexa; class Aconoidasida; order Nephromycida; genus Nephromyces; species Nephromyces sp. MM_2019. The sequence goes on along the minus strand of JADHZB010001342.1, from coordinate 46,176 downwards.
TTATTTTTTCAGGTATCTTAAAGCTGAGAAAGATTACAATGGATTTGAAAAAAGTATACAACAGAAGAAAAAGCTGGAAGAAGATTTAGCGCAAATTTCAGAGGAAAATGCAAAAATTTCAAAAGAGGTGTGTGGCACAATATTTGCTTGTGTGTGAGACTGTTGGGTGTCAAACTGTGTATGTGAGATAGTGCAATAGCTACTAAAAGGACCACCACGTAAGCTACTATTTACAAGCCTCTGTGCGTAACGTCAGGCGAGTCTGCGTGTGTAGTTTTAACTGTGTGTACTAGCATGATAGCATATGCAGGAGTATGTGGGCAATATCAGAGTCTCTTAGATATGCTATTATCCGTGTGTGCGACAAGATTAAGTATATTCGCCTGTAAAGATATGCTTTTCTCTTTTTTTTAGTTGAAAGAAGTTGAGGCGGAAGTTGCCAGGAAAGGCTCTGAACTGCAGGAGGTGAGAAGTTTTTTTTTTGAGTATGCATGAACACAGCGTTAGCAAAAGATTGTCCATCCTCCTTCAAACACAACCCAACTTCCATGCACACACTACAATATCCGAAGATTCCCCCCCCCCTGTACCTTTCAAACATCATCCTCCCACCTTACAACACCCGCACCCCCAGTATCACACTAAGATTTGCCACCCCTCAAATGCCACCCCCCCCTCCTATCAGTTAGCTTTTGAATCATTAGAAACTTTTTTCTTTTGCTTCTTCTAGAGAGTGTATGTACACAATGGCTTGGGCTTCTCTACATAGCCTCTTTATCTGTGTGTGTTCTGCCTGAACGTCTGTTTTTTTCATAAATTTGTTCACTTCTGGAGTTCTTTTGGGCTTCTTCTTCATCTTCATTAGGTGAAAAACGCAGTAGAACGTAGAGAGAAGAATTTAGAGGATTTACGCGTTGAAGCTGGATTCGTTGATATCGGAGATAAGACTCCCGAAGAAGCTATGGAGAAAGTTCAAAGCCTGTAAGTCTTCAGACTACAATTTATGCTTTTTTTGTGTGACCGATATTGCGGAAGGCGGAAAAGCGGGAAGTTTGGGGTGTGTGCGTGCAGTTTGGGAGACGGGTGGCATCTGTACCTGCAATTTGGTCGAAGTGTATGACGTATAGTATGCAGTGTACGTACACGTACACTCAATAATTTTATGTTATGCACATGCATACAGACAGTATATAATTGGCGCACACCTTGCATACACAGTATATGCTCTACACACACCTCTCTTTTTCCTGTGTAAAAACTAATTTGGATTTCATCTCCCGTGCATTTACGCAATGTTTTTGTGCTTGCATTCTTTTTGCTCAGTCTAAGCCCGCTTCCATTCATATTCTTTGAGGCATTTCCAACCCTTCGCTGTGTGTGTGATACTTGGGTTTTGAATATTCCAAATGCCTAGCTTTTTCTTCTCCTAGAGTGTGTTTGCACGTGTGTGTTGTTTTGGATTTGAGCACTCCAAGTGTCTAACCTCTTTTTCTCCTAAAGTTTTTTTGTGTGTTCTTTTTACCTTCAACTGCTTAGTAAGCTACTGTTATCTGAATAACTTTCCTCTGCTTTCCACTACTAAAATTCATGCTTTTTTGAGGTTCCTTTCTTTGTTTATGTGTGTACGTACAGCATAACAACTTTGAAGAGGAAGATACGACTAACAGAAGCCTTAGCCTCAGTTCTCGTCATTGAAGAAACTTCTAAGCATATAATTTTCCTATATAAGGTAGTGGAGAAGCAGGCATACTAGTAGCTAAGAGAGGCTGGGAGTCTGTGTTTTTGTGCGTGTGTGAAGTGCCTCAATATGGAGATACTGAGCGTAGGTTTGGTTATGTGTATATGAAGGCGAATCTCAGGCCTAAGAATAGGTCTTGATGTGTGTGTTGGTTGACTGAAGGTGGGATATGTTTAGGATACGTGTGTGTTGGGTATCTGCAGGTTTGGATGGTTTTAGGATATGTGTGTGTGAGTTCGATGCCTGATGTGGGGGGGGGGTTTAGGATGCGTGGGTTTTTTTAATTCCCTTATCGCATATGCGTCCCCCCAAGCCGCTACCTATTGTGTGTACCGGTGTGCGTCTCCCTCACTTCCTATTACACTGTATTCCTTCGTCTGTATCTTCACACTACTGGAGTGTATGAATAGAGTGATTTCTCAGTTCATTTGCGTGTGTGTTGCCTCCCTCTTCTTTAGGGTAGGGATGAGTCTTGGCGTATACGTATCTCCGGCCTAAGCAGCTCTAGCAAAAAAGTCTCTGTATCGATTACTCCCCCAGAGCCTACACTCGAGTCTCTTCTTCAAGGGAAGGTACAATCAGTGGTAGGAGCTGCTGCCGAGAGTGGTAGAAGCTATGTGAGCTCGCTCTCTGCCCTTATCCGTCAGGTGAGGAGATTCGCTGCGTTTAAGGCGATCCTTTTGATGTACGTACACCCCGAAGATTCGAGTTGATTTGACTCGCTAAAGGCTATAGTTGCTTATCTTAGAGGCTGAGATTAGATTAGCTCATTATAAGCTTTATGGTGCTCTTAGCTTGCTTGTTGGCGTGTGCATTTGTGTGTGGGTGGGTGTGTATGGGTGGATGTATGTGGGTGGGTATGTGCGCATGTGTTACTAACCGCCAGTGTGTTTTAATTCCCCGTGTGTGTGTGTGTGTGTGTGTGTGTGTGTGTGTGTGTGTGTGTGTGTGTGTGTGTGTGTGTGTGTGTGTGTGTGTGTGTGTGTGTGTGTGT
>JADHZB010001342.1:11337-38008 GCA_015657535.1 Nephromyces sp. MM_2019 | reverse complement strand
CTTCTCCTTCTTCTCCTTCTTCTCCTTTTTCGTCATCCCCTTCTTCTCCTTCTTCTCCTTCTTCTCCTTCTTCTCCTTCTTCTCCTTTTTCGTCCACTTCTTCTCCTTCTTCTCCTTCTTCTCCTTCTCCTTCTTCTCCTTCTTCTCCTTCTTCTCCTTCTTCACCCCCCCCTCCTTACACCAAACTGCACAGACCAGCCCCGATTAATACGACGTACTCAGAAACAATGCCAACAGTAGCATACATCAACTCCTTTGAATCTCCAAGACTTCCTCCAATTGCAGTCCCAAAGAAAGGATTTCTGCGAATATATTCCAAAGGATACGGCGGATTTCAGTGGAATATCTTCAAAGGCATTTAAAATAGCAAGAAAATCGATAAAGAAGAGAATATTTGCCGAAATACTCACACATGGTGCAGCTGATTATATGATTCAGCAACAAGCACTTACTCGCTCAGAAACGCAACGCTTTCATCACGCAAATCCTCAAAGACGCCCCCCTGGTCAAAAAGAAAGGGGGAGAAATAGGTGAACACTGATGAAAAATGAAGGAAAAAGAGGTGGAAAAAAGCGCGAAGGAGAGGAAAAAGGAGAACAAGAAAAAGGTGAAGAGCAAGAGCAAGAAGAGGGAGGAGCAGAAAACATGGGGAAGAAGACTAGCAAGAGGGATGACAGGAACAAGACAAGGAAAAAAAACTTCGAAAAAGATAAAGTACAAAAAAAAAAATGAAAGAAAAGAGAAAAACACCAACAAAAACAGACACTACAAGATTAAGATATAAAAGGACGGATAAAGATACAATATACACACAGGGACACCACTGAAAAAGAATAGAAAAACAACAAAAGGAGCAACAAAGGCGTCCATAGCTGAAAAAACTCTTTGAAAAACTCAATTTTGGAAGAAAATTGCTACTAAAAGCAAAAAAAAAGCAGCAAGATCGTCAATATACGGTCATTTCCATGTTTCTTGGAGTCAAGCAGAGAAATAAGATTTTTTCAACAAGCAGGGAGAATCTCACAAAGAGAAAGCGTGAAATACAGCAAAAACAGAGAAAAAGACGTTTTATCTGAACATTACATACAAGGCATATGTTTAGCAAGCTTTTACTAGTATTTTTTAAAGGGTGAAAATGAAAAGATTGAGGGGATTTGCGTAGAAAAAAACATTATTTTCAGTCTATTTCTAGAGAAAGGGCATTTAAGATGCTCAAAGAAGAAGCTTGTGAAAGCCTGGAGTATTTTCAAAGTATTTAGGAGCCTCAGTATGTAGCTTAATTTCCTTGGAAAAAGCAGCAATTTTGAGTGTATGTACACTCACCTGTATGATGCCATACAAAGCCTGTGAAGTTATACCTAAGCTTAAGTGCTCATTTAAGCATCTGGAAGCCCATCTACTTGATCTTCTCATTGATGCTTCTGTGTACTTCTGCGAGGGAAACGCAAAATTAAACGCAAGAAACACACACACTGAAGCTTTTGAATGTATTGTGTAGGGATAGTTCACACGAATGCCTTTGAATATATTGTAGAGCACGCAAAATGCGCTGTTCAATGCCTTACAGTGCACACACTCACTTTTGCTCACCGATGTATATAAGCTCAAAGAAATAGTATTAATATATTGAGCACACACATACACACTGTTTTAAGTACAGGTTACACACAAATCATTGAATAGCAGCATATTCGCCTTATTAGAAAGTGCGTCTGCGTAGAAAGACCTTCTCAAAGAAGCCTTCAGTTAACTTACCCTGGAGACATGGAAAGGAGTGCATTCATCTAACACCACTATAAGATCAGCACCTGTGATACACAAAAAGCAGTGCACACACAGAGAAAATTCAAATCATACACACTTGCATGCTTGAAAGCAGGCATATATGCTGAAGCACACACAAACACGGGGAAGCTTCTTTTTACGCATGGTGGAGAGTATAGACTTCCATCATCACACACACTGAAGTATGCATGCATATAAACATACATACACACACAAGGAAACTTTCACGCATTCATATACAGCTGCTTAGCCACGTAAACACAAACACATATTTAAACGCACACACACACACACCAAATCCACTCAACGCAGCAGAGTTTACGAAGCATCCCCTTAAATCAATGCATACTCCTTACTATTTGAACTTTATACACTGCTGACTTACCTAAGTTGTGTTGCGCTCTTATGGCTTCCTCTGGAGATAGAAACAGAGTCTTACCATTATAATACGATCTAAGAAACATAGAATAAACATACACGTATTCTCTCACACACAGACAAAAGCTCTCTCTTACATGCACACACAAACAAGCATACTCGCTTGCTCTCACATGAACACACGCACGCACACCATCTTGCTTTCACACACACACAGATATATAGAAAAAACAGACGTTACTGAAATAGCACCCTGCAAAGCTAGTGAAATCAAGCTTTTAAATATTGTTAGTGCTTCTAGAAGCTTATTTCTACTATATGACTACAGGCATGCTAAATATAGCGGACTATACAGCGAATATCAGGCATGTGTGCGTGTATTTGAATTGAATATATGCGCCTAAAATTATTTGGGAATAAAAGCATTCAAAGTGTGCTAAAGCATATATAAATGTGCTCCACTACGTTGCAGAACAGTGTGCGTAAGAAAAAAATAGGCTTATGTGTGCGACAATAGAGCGTGTGAGAGCGAGATATACCCAAACAAGTTTTTGCGAAAGAAAGTGGGTATAATTACGCCTTGTGGTAAAAGATGGCCCTTTGTGTGCAACCCGGTGAATAGCTTAAAAATGAGCCTGTATATTAGCTTGCCTGCATATCTAGAGGCTCTTTGTGTGTGTGCATCTAATTTGTCCCTATAATAATATTTTTATGCGAAACTACTCCGCCACTATAACCCTGTATGTGTCTGTGCGAAACCATTCAATTACTGGTACTGTACACTGTCTCTCACTAAAAAGCTAATCAAAGGCATAAAAGCACCAAAATACTCAGAAAAACGTGTAAAACACACTCTAATCTGGTGCAATACCACAAGTTATACGAGTTTTTCTTTGTACGCACACACGAGTGTACGTACACTCCTGTGGGTGGGACCGTTCATATCTTCAATAACTGTACCCACTTCAGTACACCCCAGAAAATCGCTTTTTGACCTAAAACGAGTACCATCTTCAGTGATTCTGATCTGATTATTGGAGGTAGGAAAGCTTCTTCCTTCCAGTGAAGGAGCTACTTCCTTAGTATAGGATAAGCCCTGAGACGCTCGGCTACCCTTAATCTCAGAAGAGACTGAGCCGTGACTCATTGAAAAAATCTGGTAGCCTCCAGAATCTGTGAGGATTGGGCGTCTCCAACCAGTAAATTTCTAGAAAACAGCGGAAATTTCATCAAAACATTTCGAACACACAATGAGGTAGGCAGATTGATGAGGCAGAGAGGTTAGACACAAATGATGAGGCAAAGACATGATGCAAATATATTAGGCACACAAAATGAGGCAAAGTTAATGAGGCACACGACATGACCCACATATATGACGTAAGCACAATGATGTACACACAATAATGCACCCACAATGATGCACACGCCCGACACCAAAACAAGATACACACAAACGACACACACAAGCAACCCACTTACATAAATATTACGTGTGATGTATGCAATGATACCGGCAACGCCACAACAAGAGTAAAATGAATTGAGAAGACCACTAATACCAAAACGGCATGCGAAAAAAAAACACACAAAATACCCCAAACTTAAGTAATGGTACACCATACCCTTCACACACAGAGTATGGCTTACATGTAAGCCTCCTAGCTTGGCTATCCTTTCATCCCCTGGGTAGACGATGAGATGATAAGTGTTACAAAGCATTGCCTGCACCGAAAGCGATTTGGGTGTAACTTGTGAAGATCTCTCACAGAGAATAGCATAGATATGCGAGGGTTTGCATATGCTACTGTGTGTGCTCAGCACCAGAAAAAGCAACACACACAAGCAAGAAAGAGCAACAATACTTGTAGAGGCTTGAGCAGGTACTCACAGGTACTAACACACACTATCATGAGTATTAGCAGTAACACAAATACATACTAAAAGCCGTGGAAATCCACGAGCATACATTTGACTCAAATAAAACGTCATACACGCAAGCACACACAAGCCTAACAAAAAAGCGTACACAAGCACATATATAAGCATTAACACACCGTAGTGCATACACTGCGGATCACACTGTTTCACATACACAACTTCACACGCAAATTGGCACACAACTTAACACCAATTCGATTACACACATACTTCACACGCCAACTCAAACACAGATTCGGGCACACGACTTCACATATAACTTCGCACGTAACTTCACACACACATAACCTCACATATCCAATATTTCCCACACCCCCCCTGCACACACAAACCTGCGTGTTCGCACTTTCTGCTTGCTCCACAGTAAGCCCCTTCATAGCTGCCTTTGTCCCACACGGAAAGAAAGCGGGAGTATCAATGATTCCATGGGGAGTCTGTAATTTGCCTACTCTTCCATGAAGCCCCCCAGAACCAAACCTTCCATTCTCCATCGAATGGGTTATATTAAATGAAAATTCAGTCGATCCCCCCCTCACACTATCTTGTGATGCACGGGAAGCAACCAACTTCGTCTTTATAATTTCTGCTTGTCCTGCATTTTTTCGAAGATGTGGTTTTACGTATACCCCATGCCTTGAGAAAAGCGAGGATACATTTATCCAAGCTTTCAAGGGGAACTCGGCATATGCTGCATAAACCTTGCTATCATTATGAACAAACACACACACCAGCCAAAAGGAAAAGAGGACAGGCTGCATCAGTAAGCAAGTGGATAAAGTTCCCAAAAAACTGTAGAAAACTTCGATTACTTCATGAAGAAACAATGAAAATGAAGCCTAAAACAGAGGAAACTTGCAGAAGGAAGAAGAAACATCAAAGAGGTTTTCATTAGCTCAAAAGGAGGAGTTTTTTGGAGATGCTTCGAGGGAGATACTTCAATGATGCATATTGAGACGATGAAAGGGTTGCTTCATTGAAGAAGCGGGGAGATAAGGGTAAAAGATGAAGAAGAGATGAAGAGGAGATGAACAACAGATGAAGGAGAGAGGAAGGGGATGAAGAAGAGCAATGATAGATGAAAAAGAGATGAGGAAAATGGAAGAAGATTGAAGCCGGAAGCAGATAAAGCGCTTTGGATATGACGATGTGAGGGATCCTTTCAAGTTTGAGGGATATAATTAGCACTTTCTTATGGAAAACCAGTATGGATTATGCTGTTTGTAGAACCGTAGCTAATCGTGCATTAGCATACAATAAAACGCGCACGCAAGGTTAAAGGTAGTGTGCTTTCCTCTCTTTCTCCTAGAGCAGCGCCTTACTGAAAACTCAGTATACTAGCTTCTAGCTACTCGATACCTTGAGGTGTAATAAGCGATATGATGGAGATATTTACGAAGGATTTAGAGGAAGGTCTACTTTACACCCCAAGACATTCAACAGTGAATAGAATTTGGTGCATATAAAGGTGACGCGATAGAGCTTTCTAAGGTGATTAGTTTTAGGTTGTTAATTTTCTTGTAGATAACATTATTTTTACTGTTAGTCTTTTGCTTTATGCTACTGTGCTTTTTTGTGCGAGTTCCCTAATGTGTACTTCGGTATGCTAGTTACCTAGTGTGTGAGTTCCCTACTACGCGCTTCTTCAAATGTGATTTCTATAGCGTGTGCTTCTCGTAATGCGATTTACCTAGCTTTATGAGTAGTTTCTTGCGCATTATATAATATGGGCGTGACAGCGTATGTATCATGCGGTGTGTATTTTTTAAGGAGTGTGTGCATCCCCCCGCTTGTGCATCCCCCCGCTGCGCATTCCCTAGTGTCTTTACTCTCTGGTGTGTACTTTCCGGTAGCTCTGGATCCTTGGTGCATCTGTAGTTCACTGTTTTGATACCCCCATTTCATGAGCGAATTTATCATTTGCTCATGCGTCATACTGCTTCATAGCGTGCGTGCTTTTCCTGTCACATAATCTGCATGTCTCTCAGTATTCCTACGGCACTTTAATGTATGTGTGCATAGATTTCTCCCAAACATAACTCGTGTATTGGAGCATGAGTGATACCTTGCGTATATTGGCAAGAGAGCGAATCCTGTTTATCGTATTTCAGTATGCTGCACCGTTGCAATTGAATTATAAGTATATTTCCAGCAGTAAATATGTTCCTAAAACATGGGTATCTGTGGATTTTTTCACGCAAACACTTTAAGCTGAGATAAGAGAATAGCTCTTTCTGTGACCACTTGCTTTATCCTAACATATTCTAGTAAATAATAACAGAAATTACCTTTTTCTAGCCTGGTATATTTGCTAATGAGTGGCAGTAATGATATTCTACCTTAGGTACGGTAACTCCAAAAAAAAGCTCGATTATAAGTAAGCTAGCGTCCAGGATTCTTCCAAATCATTATCATGGCAGCAGCGTGCTAAATTTCGCACGCTTTGCTATCTGAAACAAAGAAGAAGCAAATAAAACGCAGATTTTTATAGATTGAAAAATCTTTCAGCATCTCCTGGTAAGCACGTATCATAAACTTTACTAAGAATAACCTCGAGTTTTTCAACTTTGCAAAAGCGGAAGCTTGTTGTGGTACTAGCTTAATTTAAAACAAGACAAAAAGAATAAAGCGTAAGGGATATGCCATGCACTTCCTACTTGCTTACTTTGCCTCGAAATTTCCAGGTATGAAAGTTGCCAGGAGGCTCTGCAGTCTAATGGTACTAATTCTTATCTAGTAGAATATACATTTGTTAATATTTTATTGAGCTTTACTGCATCCTTTATAGTGAGATTTAAAGCGTATAAGGTGAATGCATGACGTTCGCTACTCTTTTCCTCCTAGAGAACCATCTAGTATATTATATAGTGTATGCCATCTTCTTCTCCTTCTGCTCAACCCCTTCTCACATTAATCACCTCTAGACTACTAGAATGCATGTTGTCCACGCTATCCTTCACTTAGACCTCTACCAAGAGCACAGTGTATAGCATATAGTAATACTCATCATGTCCCGCTTCTAACCAACCCCTTCTCGCATTAATCATCCCCAGATTACGGGAATGCATTGACCATGCTATCCTCCATTTAGACCTCTCTACCAAGGGCTGCGCACCCCTGCCAGAATTATAGTATGGATGTCCCGGCTACACATGCATCAAGCAGCCTCATCGATACCGCAGAGAGACCACAATACCTTTCTGCTCTTAGACTAGAAATTGAAAAACTCCAGCGCTGCACTTGCAATTATACTGTGGTCATGTCGACACTAGCACAGCAAAAGCATACATGCTAGTCAGGCAAAGCCTAAACACCTGTGCGTGTGAGCAAATTTCAATTTTTGCGTATATCGCAGCTTTACCAAAAGGATCAATCACCCGTTCCTATTTTCTAAAAAATATCCAGTGAAAAGCAAATTTGGAGTATGGAACACAAAAACTAGCAAGCAGCGCATTATAGAGTAAAAGAGCAGTTTCTCACCGAAGAAAAGGTATATTACGAGGCATTCGTAGCTGCTTCGGGCATAGCGGAGGTTGCACACTTTTCGAACAAATTATTGCTACTTTCGAAACAGAACCTCACACACACAATTTCTATCCTGAATGGCGTGCACCGACCGATTTGCCGTCAGCATAAATATTTTCTACCAATGGTAGAGACGCAAGAAAAACTTTTTGCAGATCAAGCACAAGATCGAATTTAACTAAAAGGAAAAGCTCGCAAAATTTGCGTAGCCGAGCACTTGGGCTTATATAAACCACGTCAATTTTCTCCAACAAAGAGAATTATGAGTATCTACCACCTATGGGATTAAAGTACTTGGGCTACCGGAGATGCAGCTCCAGGTAAAATTCCGCAAAATATGCAGGTTGGCAGAAAAAACAAGTTTTTTACGGCGCATAAGGGTGATTGGAGATAGCCAACTTTTAACGCGGCAAAATGGTTGAAAGAAATTGTTTTCGAGAGCTGAAAAGAGCAGCATGATAGATCAGGTGAAAGCTAGGTCCCCCCTTTTTAAATATATCCCAAAGTTAGATATATATAAGTAGTACGAAATAAAGCTATAAGCAATTATGTGTTTTAACGAGGCGGCTACTTTTATTGGTTGAGAAACACCAGGGAAATCAGCGGCGAGTAGTTTGAACAGAAGAATACTTTGTTGGAAAATGTTGTATAATGGAAAGTCTCAAACACAAATGAATAAACCAGCTTAATATATCACCAATATCTACGAGTGTATGTGGATTCAGCAAATACGCTTATGATGTTTCCTTATGCAAAGGCCAAGCTTATGAGGAAGAGCAGGAATTTTTAAGGGTTGCTGTGTTTAGCGAGAAAGAATGCACGGTATACGCAGGACTTTATGTAATCGCATATTTCTTGTAAAACACTTTGAAACCACGCTGTCTAGCTCTCTCTGCCTCCCAGGGAGTGTAATATAAAAATTAAATGCTAAGATGCTGAAATGAGAAAGCGAGGATAGGGAGTAGTTGTGACAGAAATCTTCAAGCAGCTATAGCAACACTTGTAAGTCGCTGAGAGTTTGTTTTGGTTTCTTATTTTCTGTAGTAGCAGAAAAGCATGGCGCAATTGCATAAATTGGAGCTAAAATCACAGCTTTTAGTGCATAAATCGATAAAATTAGAGTTATAATGAAACACGATATTTGAATCATAAAATTTAGGAAGTAAAATTTAGAAGGGTAACTAAAAATTATTAAAGGCTAGAATAACTTAATTTAATAGTAGGAGCAACGGGATATCATAAGTAATTTGGCGCCTCTGGAGCGGTGGGGATTAGAGTTGAAAGCAATGAAAGAGTCTAAACAATACGATAGAGAGCCCCTGACGGAGAGCTATGTGTCGGTGCTATCCCAGAATTGAAAAGATGAGAATGCAATTCTTAAAGTTTTCCTGAATGTCAAGTATGCAATATGTCCATGGAGCCCATCAGTAGCCTCACAAACGTATAAAAAGTAGGAAAAAAATGTATCTTAGAAGATTGCAGCGAGTATCTACAATATCCAAAAAGCACCGGCGCTAGTTGTGAGCTAGGCACCAAAAAAGCTGAAACCCCCAGCTGACATAAGCTATGCTCGAGTTTTTCCGTCATTTTTCTTTCCATCTGTCATCTTTGCTACTTCATCTTTCCTGGCTCTCTGACACAAGAAACTATCTAGAGAAAAACCTCCGGCGCTTTCTGCTTTCTAAACATCCATGACATAAGTTACTATATGATAGATAGCTATACTTGTTGCTGCATATTCCCACTACGTGATTACTGGAGTAGAGCTAGGACCCTGTATAATTGCATTTCATTGGATATTTTGAACAAAAACAATGGGAGTCGTTTAACCTCAGCTAAAACATTACTAGGAAAACTTATCCTAATGAGCACACTTGCGAGACACAAAGATAGGCATACGCAAATAGTAGAAGGAAATAAGGCGGGATTTTTGAAAAATAAGCCAGAAAATTTTGTTTTTTGGCTTATAGCCCTACAAAGCCTTTGTGCACACATAAAGAGATCATGTACAAAACCAGAGCAACTTCAAGTGGTTTTTTACGTAAAATGGGCGTATAAAACCCAATGATAACTCTATTGTGCTCAAACTGGGAGAGCACATTCGAATATGCATATTTACTGCCAAGCAGCCGGGCTCATATGTGTGTGCAATACACAGACGTGAACCTCACTGCCAGGCGTACCTATGCAGCTGATCTCTCTAAACTGGGGCAATTCACCGGTTATTAACGATAAAATGCTCAAGAAGATATAATAAAGGCAGGAAAGGAGAAAATTGCTTGACCTAAAGCCATAACTAAAAAAATGATAACAAGAGCTAGAGATCAACCCCTCAAAGAGGAGGGTAACATCTTTCTACCATGCACAATATGCGGGAGGACCCTCTCAAAGGTAAAGCATGCATCAAATTCGTACCAAACAATGGGTATCAAAAGATGCAGCTAGTGAAATTACTCATGTAAATTACTGTCTTATTGAAATATTAGTATCCGAGCACCCACGAATTTTTTTTGCTTCTTGTACAGCTTCAACCCAGTTGAGATGCAATGGTTGTATAAGTATATATGTGCATTTGTCCAACTATCAAGCATGCAAGTACTGTATTACTTGTGTTTTCATAACTATACCTAGGGGGTACATGTAGGGCAAAATAGCTGATATATCGCTGAAAAATAAGCATAATTACCAAAATTCCTCGTCAAACACCAGTAGAAAAGGAATCAGAAATGATTAGCAAAGAAAGGGGTTGTCTAGATATACTAGAGCGCATGAAAGCAGAGAGTCCAGCATATAAGGGATATGTGAGAAGAGATGGTCGGAGCTTATACGAAGGAATTAGACAACAAATATGCAAGAAAAAGCTACAACGGAAGCATATACGAGAAAGGAAGGAAAAATCAAATTAAGTGGATTAGAAGGAAAAAAAGTTATGGTCACAGAACATACGAAAAAAAAGAGAAAAGCCGAAAAAAGAGAACTACATAGGTGCAGCACAGTAAGCAGCAAGAGAAAGCTCAGACAATTATCTAGGTTAAAATAAGTGCAAAAAATATATAGGAATAAGTTGGCGGCAGAAAAATTATTCCGAAAGTACCACGTTATACACGAATATGGGGGTGCCTCCTTCACTTTTTTGTGTATACCTTGGTTCGTCAGCATTTCAAGCTCGCTTTTTAATAAAAGTAAAAAGCTAAATAATACCACTCCTTCTAAAATATAAATAGGCTCGTATTGGAACACATACAAAGTTTTGCCAGAGAAATCATTCAGAAAAAATCTCGAGCGCGCACAGACTCGGAAACGGTAATAATTTAGTTTCTTAAACTGTGCCTAATTAGCTTGAATATAAGAGAACTTGGAAATAAAAAAATCTGCTAACCAAGTATCATTGTCTAATTTTTTACCTTCAAATACGCAAAAAACTTGGTATGGAAACTGTAGTATATCATCTTTCAACACAAAATATACGTAAAGATCTTTTTTCTCATCTGGATTCAGTAAATTCTCATTCGTACGTAGAAGCCATGTAGTGGGAAAATGTTTTCTTCCAAGCTTTGCATCATTTAGCGCTGCCAGTGACTTCTTTCAGTAAGGCTTTTTTTGCGCAGCTATTCCACATCTTTTTTTTTTATTGTTCATTAAGGAATTTTGTGAAACCATACACGGATTTTTTTTTGAGGTATTACTTAGCTTATTACTCGTCTCTTTTTGTCTTATAAAAAATTTTTTATATCTTGCATCTACTCTTCCCGATTGACGATGAAATGTTTAACTTATCAATGCATCTAATGCTGACATTGCATTTGCTAGAGGCACGACAAAACAGATTTTTAAAAAAGATTTTGTTGAGGGAATAAAAAGAGTAGTTTAAGTATCTAAGACTTTTCCACGTGTTGGTGCAGCGTAAAATGCCATTAAGTCTAGCAGAAACGGTAAAAATACTTTTTATTCATCTTGATTTATAGGTAATATTATAAAATCCTCTGTTGACCATGAGCTACATTGCGCATCTGAAATCAAGTCAAATTCGCAAGAAAACAAGACCGAAACTAGGCTGGAGCCAGGAACAATTCAAAGTTGTAAAAAGGTAATTACTTGAAACAGGATATAGTAAAAAACATTTCTCCACTAATGCTGAAAAATGAACTAACATTAGTACTGAAGCAAGCGTAAAAATCAGCAAACACGGCGAGTGCTTGAATACAGTCTAGTTTTTAAAACTTTTGTTTTGATCAACCTAAGGAGGACCCACGCAAGAAGGAAAATGCACTTCATCTCGCAGCAAACTAAGATGTATATGCATCAATGCAAGAGCATGGCATAAACCAAGTAGGAATGAGTAAATTCGACAGCTTCTTCTGCTTTAGAAAAAACAAATTAGTGAAATTTAGCGGTGGCTCTTCTGTTTGCAGAAATGCGCTCCAAAAAATGACACTCCCAAGCGGCTCACACTCAGAGCCAGAGTTAGCCCAAAAATCTCCGGGGACAAGCTAACAGGTACTTCATGCGGAGCAAGCTTTTTATAATGGCAGATGTGCCAATGTGTGAGCCCATCTTCCTCTTCCTTTATGCAAGTTCGCCGATACTAAAGTATGCACACCAGCTTACATGTGAAGCATGGCGTATGCACATAAATGTAAGTTCATGTGCCCATTCGCGCGATCGGGGTTAGCCTGTATTCGTGTGCTACTTATTTACATGCGCATACTATGTGAATTTCTCCATGCACGCAAAAAGTTGGTAAATTTCCACCCCCACATTTTCGTGCCAAAGATAAAGTAAATGGTTTATACTTAGACAAATGTGCGAGAGTTGATACTATATATTCGTGCGTTTGGGAGTGTGTGCACCGACTGAGCCCCTCGCCCAGCTGCTTATATGCTGCCAAGAGTGCATGTGTGAAAGGAGAACGTGCATGTACCAATTCTAGTAAATGTAAACAACCATGCCTTTTAGCGGCTTCTTGTTGACTACGAGAGCCTTTAATTCGTAGTTTATCCAAAAGCTAGCTTCTGATATCTACGTGCTTTCAAAAATGAGCGTGCTTAAGCACAAAGAGGAAGGTTCGGGGAGCGAACGAGGAACTAGCACAGTCCAGACCTTCAAAGAGCTCTCAGTTACATGCCCATAATAAATACTTCTCCGACTATTTTCAATTTTTTATGAATAGATATTTGTAAAAATAGTTAGAAGCCACATAAAAATATGGATTTAAAAAGAAAAATGCGCACAGTGATGCCTTCTGTGGTAAAAAAAACTTACGCTTGGAAATAAAGGAATTAAAACAAAAATATATTAGAAGATAAAAATTGTCACATAATACTGTGAAAACATAAGCGTTTCATTCAATTGCCAGTGTGGAATCCCATTAGAGCTATGAATCTGCCTGTAGTTCTCATGTAAAAAAATGCTGCCGCTCGCAACCTTAAGTCATGCAAGTTCCAAGTTCAAAGATCGATTTTGTAGTGCAGAATAAAAAAAAGCTAGTAAAATACGACGTAATTCTAAAGAAGTCCATTAAGTACCAGGGAGACTAAAAATACAGAAAGAAGAGCAATAATTAGGAATGATAATACAAAAAATCATAATTCACGAAAGAATATCAAGAAAAAAGTAAAATAGAAAAGACAAAGAAAAGAAAGTTGAAAGAGAACCAGTAAAGCAATGAAGAGCAGAGACTAAAGCAAAGTATAAGGAAGCATAAAAATTAAAGGCGGCAAATGTTTTTCACCTACAAAAAAAGGAATGAGTGTAGGAAGAAGTTTAAGAGGGAATTGATAAAGATAAATCAGATTATGATGTAATTAATGAAGCAAAATTTTTTCCAATGAAGACAAGCATCTGCGAATATAGCTAGCATAAGGCATGAATGCCTTTTTGACGACTGCTGGATAAAGTCCTTCATTCGGCAAAAAATACTGCAAAGCAAAAGGACTAAAGTGAAAATCAGTGATCTAAAAAAAAGTTATTTTTCTCAATTTTATAAAATCTTAGATAATATGCTGGAAACGACTAAAAGCAAATCTCCAAGAATCTTTCAAGGAGTCCAGCAAAGTAAAGAGGTTTCAAAAAGTACGAAGGAAAAACCAAGACCATCAAATTTCAATGATTCTATAGTGGCTAGTGAAGAAAGGACTACCACCTGCCGAAGAGCAAACACGCGTATACCCAACATACGAATTCCGGTGAGAAAAGGCAGCTTCATTGCCTCCCCTAAACTGGAAGGCAGTATAGCATCGGAGAAGGATCTTTCACCCTTCAAAGGCATAAACAAAAAAAAATTTGTAGAACAGGATGGAAAAAGGTGGGGATCAGAAGGTCTCCAAAATACTAATATTTTAAGGGAAAATTCCTTGAACCGAAGGATTTCTAATGATAAAGAGCTACAAGATACTTCAGATGTTAAGCGAAGCATAGTAGCTAAAGTAGCAGCAGGCTCACTTCAGGAAGAAAGGAGAGAGTTTCCTGCCGCAGGAAATACCACCTCAGAATGCAGTATAACAATGAAGAGTGAGAAATCAGCTGAACCGTTGGAAAAAGCAGAGTGGGCAGAATGTGATACGGCACTCGCAGCCACAGAGAATGAGGAGGAAAATGGAGCCAGTGCTATCCACAGCCATAATATCGAGGAGTTTTACTCATCAAAAAACCGCTGCGGAAAGCTCAATAAAAGACAACAGGTCTATTCTAAGGAGGATACCAGCGAAGAAATGGCATGTAGCTTCAAACAGGCGCATAAACATCATCAAAAACCTCTGCTGGTGGAGGACTACTACCATTTCCATTTTGCCAAGAGCAATGGCATTAGTATTAATCGCATATGTAGGAAGAATAAAGTGTCACTGGGCAAAAATAAAGTACTATCTAGGCTTAAGCCTTCTTCTAAGGTTATCCATCAACTCTGGGAGAGCCCTAAGATACCGTCGTTAATTTATCAAAAAACTAGTCATTCTTCTGCCGATAGCGATGCACAAGGAAGCTTAGCTCTGTCGAATACTAATGAAGCAGAAAAAACGACTCCAAAAACCTTGTTTGTGGAGCAAATACGGTCTCCCATGCGGGGTACCTTCAGTTGGTCTGTACTTCAATGGAATGAAAAAAGTGCTATAACAGGTACTCGAGAGAGTACTGTGTCACAACCAACACCCGCGACGGACTCTCAAAGCTGCTATCATGAAGATTTTTCTCTAAATTCCTATGAAGCTATCCGCTTTTTAGGAGTTCAAACGCATGAAACTTTGCAAGGAGCAAACTCAAAAGACAACGCTGAGGAGCCAGTAGCTCATCATCAGCATCAAAACCAGCCAATTCCTACAAACTATGAACATTTCACCCGCAGAGAAACGTTCCAAAATGGTGAGAAGCACGATTTAAACATCTCATCAAAGGAAAACAAACACACTGAAGCCGTCGAAGCCTGTGCTTCATTGCTTACGGGGCTCAGCTCAAACGAAAGACGTAAAAGAGCGAATAAGCTTCTCTTTGAGAAAGAGCTGCTCTTCCCTCTTCAAAGTGGCCCCCTAGCCAGCAAGGAATCAAGCTATGAAGGCAAGCCTGTGAATGGCTCTTTCTTAGAAAGAAGCGTATCATCTGAAATGAAAAACGCCCAAAAGATGCTGTTAAATTTTGACACCATGAAAGAGCCCTTCATGCATACTTTTCAAAAAGTGATTGTAGCTCATATGACAGTTGATTCCCTAGAAAAACTACAGGTAGGAGAAGAAGACGAGAATTCTAGGGAAGCAAATCTTTCTACGATAGCCTACGATGGAGAAGATTGTGACTCAAATCTAGGAAATGAGGGGCTAAAAAAATGCAGCGCGTTTTGTAGCCGCAAAAAAGGTTAGTTGAGATCGCGAGAATGACCGAAAAATATTGAAAATAATATTTATTAATAAAAGAACTTCTTAAAGCAAAGAAAATTCCCAGAAATTGATATATGAGATTAAACCTTGGAATGATATTGGCAGCCTTTTTGGCTGAATTCAGCGTGATCTCTCAGCATCCTCATCTACTCAACATGCACAGAATAGTAGGTTTGTGCGTGCATCGTATCTAGCTCGAGATTCCGACTATTACTGCAGATGGCTATTTTTAGCGGTGGTTTGTTGGTTAGCAGAGTTATCAGCTTTAAAGCTTGCCTGTAGAACATTATCATAAAGAAGGCCATTGTGTAGAGCTCGGCGAAGATGTTAATCTGAGTATTTGCAAGTAATGCTAAGCTTAGTTAGTTTTAACTTAAAGTGATGCAAAGTTTAGAGTAAGTGAATGAGAGCGTAATACAAACACAACTGATAAACAAGATATTAGAGTGTAATGAAAACTGCAACTACCCACAATGAATTAAAAGGTAAAGCGAGGCTCATCTGGTCTTAAGCTGCATCTAGAATTCTGGATGATGTGCTAATCCTGAGTCACAAACAAGCTAATCTGTCTGCAAAAGTTCGCAGCATCAAAGGCGAAACGTATGCCTGCTAACTAAAGTGTCTTCAACCCAATCAAAGGCACATATATGGCCATTTCGATACTTTTATAAATTGCCGTGCAAACATGCGAGAGAGCAGTTCAGTATGTGATCATTTCAACATGTCACCAACCTGCTACCCTCATCTGGGCATCAGCTGATAAAGGGTATGACTAGATTTCTCATGTTTAAGTTTTTTAGTAGAAAATCAAGGATTTTTGTATTCAACTTACAGCACCACTGGATGAAGAAAATGAATGCATTCCTTTGGGGATAGCTGAAAACGGAGGAAACTTGAAATCCATAGCCTCTGGAAACTCAAATTATGTAGAGACATTAAACGGTGAAAATTCCTCAGGAAAAACACCTTCCTCCCAAGGCACCCTTTTGAAGAAGCAAATCTACCCGCTTCCTCCAGTCAAAAACATCCCTGAAGAGGGCTATTATACTAATGCAGCGGGCAAGAAGCATGCGAAGGAGGACCATGCTCCTGTCAAGGGTGATAATAGTCAATTAACCCTTAGCCTATACAAGGAGAAAGATAAGTGCTTAAAGGACAGCGATAAAGGCTCTGCTTCTACAGTAATATCTCTGGCTTGCCATGCTAAGCAAAAGCAAATACTGCCCTTGCCAGTGGATGAGAATGAGAGGAGGCAATACACACGGAATTTGCCAGAAGCTGTGGGTTCAATTCTTGAGGGAGCATCAGACTTAACACATTTGAAGGATAAAGAAAGAAGATTCCGTGAAGAAGAAAAAACGGTCGAAAATGATGCAAATTCATCCAAAACAAGTGGAAGAGGCGAAGCCCCTTTATGGACTTCGGATAGTTACGAGAGAGAAGAACGTGTAGCTGCAATTCCAGCTTTGAGCAACAAAAAGAGGAATAACGGGTTGAAAAGCTTCGATAGCACACACATAGAGAGATTAAAGTCATGTGAAGATAGCAACAAGCCCTTTTTGGATTATTTTCATGCATGCTCCAACTCATTTGCTCATTCTCCATCAGAATTTTTTCACTTTCACACACAAGATATTCACAACCTCTTGGGAGAGCCCGTAGAAAACAAGAACTCCTCCGCTATTGAGAATAGCAGTGGTAAAAACCGAGATTTTGAACAAGAAAACGCAGAATGTGCAGTGACGTCGAGATGCAGTAGCAGTGCGGTGAGAGAGGCTAGAATTGACGCCGCAGACATCACTGAAAACGCCACTTCTGCTTCTAAACCAGAAGATGCTCAAAGCAGAAGAAATCATATCAACATCAGCACGTTGGCTTCATGGAAAGCGTCAGCATTATTTAGTCCCGCAAGCAGCTTCCGGTGGAATGATGCTGCCTGTCTTAAGCCACCCCCCCTAATCTACAATCACTGCAACGGTCAAGGAGGAAGCCCTGGCATTGGCTGGGTGAACAGTTGCTTCCTCCCATGGGAAAGGGATAACAGCGAGTTTTTTCCCTTCAATGCACATAACAGAGGCTCTCACTGGATGAATTTCCTTGCTCAAAATCCCTCGCTAATAGAGCCCTACATTAGAGAAACTTCAGCTCAAAGAGCTGCTTGTTACTCATATCCATTCTGTTCTCCATGGGCGCGCCAGAATAGCCTGCTTAGTCCCCAGAGCAGCTGTAGCTTAGGCTACGGATATCATGGGGGGCAGCTGATGGGTGAACTGAGAGGCTGTGGATATTATGATTTACTAATGAGAAGGCCTTGGCTTCATCAGATGGTTGCGCAGCAGTGCTACCCTGGGATAATCAGTCACGGCACTGATCTTCCTCTTCATGGTGATAGCTACTGTAAGGATGCGATGTCGAGGTTATGGATGCTTGAAGCCTTAGAAAAGGGGCGGGAAATGCCCCACACACACTCCCCACTGCTGGTTAGCTCAAACAATTTATGCTTAGGGGCTTTTCTGAATGGAGATAATGGGGGGAATCAAGTAGGTGGGTATTCTTGGCCACAGCACCAGCCACACATGGTTCAATCAGCCTGCCCACATAGCTCGAGTTGCAGCACAAACCAAGATTTATCATCACTAGTAGAAGATTTACGTAGCAGTCGGAATCTTCGAGGATCTACACGGGTGGAACTAGCTTCTATTAGGCCACATGAAGCAGGAAACTACTGGGAAAACGATACTAACATAACAACCTCTCATGCATCCCCTTCTATTAGCAATGAAGATCGGAAAATAGAAAATAATTCATCAAAATACCAGCAAAATATTGATTTTTACAAAGTGAAGACTGGCGGAAAGAAGATAACAAGCCGTCATCAATCAAGCAGAGGAAGCAGCAAAAATCCGGGGAAAAAGCCTGGCTCACCCACGACACCCACTTCGGAAAGGAGCCATGAAAGCTCTGTTTCTCATCGGCAAGAATCTTTAACGGAAGCAGAAGAAGAAGCTGCAGAAGGAAAAGGAATAAAAGATGTAGAAAGAGAAGAAGGAGACGGTGTAGACGGAGAAGGTGTAGAAGGACTAGAACTAAGAACTTCCTCTATTTCAACCCAAGAAGCTGCTAGAAATCGCAGGAATCTTCAAGAAGATCGGCTCTTCCGCCAAAAGCATAGATCTGAAGAAAACGGAAAAAAATCCCAAAGAACACACAATAAGGAGGACGAAAAAAAAAAGACAAAGAGAGAAGAAATAAAAAGTTCTGCTGCGTATGCTGCAACAGATAGGCACAAAAGTGAACTGCTGTATGAGAATACCCATAAGGAGGAGCCACAATACCAAAATAACAGCTTTTTCAAAGACGGAAAAACACACAAAAATCGCCAGCAATTTGATGAAGGCTTTGAGAATGATACCAGAATATCGTACGAGAACTCCAATGCTTTCGCACAATGCAGAGATTCCAAGAAGCTCCCTCCCCATGAATCACACACACAGGCAGACTTCAAGCAGAAGATGTGTGCACATGCTTCACAAGATGTCGAAAGCGCCAGTTATGCTTCTTCTGTGAGGGAAGCTTTAGGCTTGGCTCCAAATAAAGCTACCTTCATAGAAGGTGATACTACAGGAAATGCTGGCTGGCTGCGGCAACGCTGCAGATTGCGGGAAGGTAGAGATTCAAAGTTTACAGCATCGACTCCGGGGGGCGCATATTCGTATGGTGAGACATTCGAGCATATGGAAGGAGTAATTGAGCCTAGAGGAAAGCCTGGTGAGAAAAACAAGTATACATATCAAGACTTAAGGGAAAAAAAGGGTAGAAGAGGGCAGGTACATAGTATTTTGAAGTAGCAAGAGTGATGTAGCTTGAACTTGGCAGCCTTTCGTTTGTGTGTACGGGGTTGAAACATTTTTAAAACAATTTTTTTGTATGTTTTTCGAGCTTCTACCGCTTTGTTTATGCTACTCATGTTTGTTGACTGTATTCCTGTGTGTGAATAGCTTAAACTTCTTTTAACTGTGTGCTGTGCCTGCTAATAAGTCTGATTTAGTAAGCTTATCAGGAGGTTGCGAGGAATAAACTGACTTCCAGCACCTCGCATTTCCTCGAGCATATATATTTGGTAAAGTCTACTATCACAGAGACTCCATGCTTCACTATCATCAAAAGTCTCATATCCTTGTATAGAATTTTGCCTTGTTCCTGCTCTAGCTTTTCCTCATAGTATACCTCTTTCTTAAGTATGAAGATCTCAAGGTTCAAGAGATCTTCGCCCACTTCTTCTTGTATAGTGAGTAGGCGCGCATAAAACCATACTGTACATACAAAAAATTGTGTTAGAGCATTTAATGAGAAGAAAGATAGCTTCATCCCCAGCCTCGCTCTTATAATTTTGCTTGATATTGGGTAGCATGATCATCCTTATAATAAGAAACCTTTGCTGTATAGCTTCGTAGTATAATCAGCCCCTTCAAGCACTTAAACTACTTCAGATTGTTTGGTGTGCGAAGCTTCACATACCCCATGTATGACAGATTCAGCGAGCAGCCACCATTTTTCTTCATTACACACTGAAGGGCAGTTTACTGAAGGAAAAGCTCCCACTTGTCTTCCGCATATCTGCGAGTATGAAGGAAATGAAGCAGAGGGCAACAGCCTAGTCAGGCGAAGCCATGCAGCTCTAGGTGTGTGCAAAGAAAGGGACTTACTTACATCCGGCGGAATTGGTAGGTTTGCTTATAAATTCGACTTGCTAACACCAATGGGGGTATCAAAGGGGGGAAAGCATGCATTTCAAACTAGCCTTTGCTACTTCAAACTGCATCTCCAATTTTCAAAGGGAGTTCTCCCCTCTATAAGGGGATTCTTGTCTCCACGCACCACGTTACAGAGCAGGTGTAAACCTCCACTATACACTGATTGGTATCTCCACCCCATCACACCCCCAAGCAGGCAAAACCCTGCCCCCCAAACCAACACATCTTCACCACTACCCCCCCAAAGCCATCCCTCCCCCCACAAAACAACACAAGCACTCCCACTCAGTAACCGTCACCCCCCCAAAAAGCCCCAAGGACCCCTTCCAAAGCTGTAATTTACCCCCCCCACAAAATATTAACACACAAAAAAAAGTTTCTAATCACCTCCAATCTACCTCGTGCAGGTGATAAGCAATGTCGCGAAAGCTACACTTCCTGTAGTGCTGAAAATCTCATTTCAAGTTATAATGAACCGGGAAAAGCATTTTCAGTTGGCCCAGAGCCCTCAATATCAGAAAACTCTACTCCTTCGCTGCAAGAAAAACCAATGGGTGTGGAAAAACAAGCTTCCCGGATGAAGAGATGCAGAACAGAAGTCATCAAAGAAGAGCTTCTCTCAAGCTCCCATCCTGAAGGAAGCATGGTTAGCACCCAACCAAACAGCCAAGAAAGTCTCTTCAATCAGCAGGAGAGAAACACGACCTGCGATTTTCATCATAGTTCACACTCTTTGGGGGGTTCTAGCTGTGCTAGAGAAGCTCATACTGTAGATCAAGGCAGCTTCAACGGGTATGTAGGCGATCTCAACAGCAAGGACTACGCTCGAAAGGTATCAAACCCCCCTCGTGAGGAGGGAATCTATACGCAGTGGCTGGGGTATGACTTTGATTCGGTAAAGGGCAAGGATCAGAGGCTTCCTAGCAGTGAGGATAAAGCCTCTAAGCTTTCAGTATCCGGCAGTAGGGAAGCATTAAAACTACTGGGAGTAATACAGCAGCAGCAGGATGATGAAGGAAACTCCTTCGCTGGGAGATTTGAAGCTGAAATTCCCTCTTCTACGTTTGGAGCAACGAGCATGCCGGTGTACATACACCCAGAAGTATCCACAGAGTCGCATGCAGATAATGGGAATGTGTTGCACACAAAATCGCTTGATTCATTAAGGCAACGCGGTATTCCGTGTGAAAAAGAGGCCGAGCGGTTGAAAGAACACACACAAGGAAGGGAAGGAGGTAAGAGAACTGGTGGAGTATCTATGTACATCTATTTGTGAAGACTTCAGGGTAAGACAAATAAGCGAGAAAGTGAGAGAAAAAGTGAGGGAATGAAAGAGATAATAAGAGACTGAAAGAGCGATCTGCGCCATCTAAGGGATAGCAGGCACGCATTTTATACAGTGTGTAGGGCTAGAGAATCACTTTCAACTCTTTTCATCGATTATGGCCACACACACAAACTTAGCTTGAATAGTAATAGAGTGCGCAACAACAAAGAGCTAGCAAATACACAGGCAACGAAGAGAAAGGGGCATGAAGAGAAAGGAAATTAAGAGAAGGTTAAAAAGTGTAGGAACGCGCAAAAAAACACACATAAGCAAGAGAGGGGAAACAAATTGTCTGAGCGCTGGAAAAACATGGAAAATAAAGATTAAAGCATTTATTGCTGAGGGCTAAGAATTGTCGCTGTAGGTACACTCAAAAAAGATGAAACTCGGGGTAACACACACAGCAAATTACAGTTTCAAACATCGATATATCTGCTTATATATACTCCTTATAAAAGGAAACACAATCCACCAGCATAAACTCAAGAAATAAAACTCTCAGACAGTTGCTCAAATGAAGCGCTTTAACTCACGCACAAATCAAGCATTTCCACTTTCACACACACATGAAGTATTTCAGCCCACATACACATGAAGTATTAAAACTCACAACAGCAACAAAGAAGCACTTCAACTGAAACACATACACACACTTTCACAGATATGCAGTATCTCCTCACACACAAAAACAGAAAAATACACCAACGACAAAGGCAACGAATCCTGCGACTATTTAATTTGCAGCCTACACATCACATAGAAGCTCTCACCATTACCAAACTTCAAACCAACTCATGAGTGATGAAGTAACTGGTAGCATGAGTATACATTCCCACACACGCCTGCAAAGAATACACACAAAAAGCAGAGACTTTTGCAGATAAAAGCTATGGTAGCACGAGCAAGTATCCTGCTGGAGCACTGCAATCTCAAGTAGCATCATACAATGAAAATAGACCAAAGAAATCTTTTTAAAACTGCGAAAATCAGCCTCAGCAAACACACACATCGACGCATAAACACCGAATTCGTATACTTTCCAACATCTTCGCACACAGAAGCACTAAAGAGTGGAGAAGCTGAAAAAGTAGCCCCTAGCCTTCAGCATGGCTGGGATAAGCTAGATCTTCAGGGTAACGGCTTGCCGTATGATGCCAGGACTTTTTCTTTTTCATTGGATGATGGTGGAAGAAGAGCAATGGAAGCTCGTAAACGAGATTCCTACCCAGCACAGCAGCCTAAACAAAATCTTCAAGCTGTTAGAGAGGGGGGTTTTCCCACCGCCTACAGAAGCTTACAGGCAGAGGCTGAGCTTCAAAGGCAAAAAACTGCTGGTTTAGTAGATGGGGGAAGGCTTTTGCCAACGCACCATCGGCAGGTTGGAGAGAGAGTGTGTGAAGGAGGCAACCAGAGGGTAAACACAGCACCTATAAGTGCTGGGTGCCATACTGGAGTAATGCAGCAACCCATGAAGGAGGTTGCGTGCACAGGATATGAAGATAGCTACGGAGAGGGTTTTTCATGGCGTAGCCTTGAGGATATGAGGAGGCATACATCGTTTGAGAGTAGTGAAAGAGCCAATACCTGGAAATTTGGCGAAGAGGGGGGGGGGTTTACATTCAAGAAGGCCTTGAAAGAGCAGATCAGATCGCTATGGAAAAAGGAGTTGATAGGCTTCAAACAAGGCTTGGAGGGGAGGTTTTCTCAAGAACGGGTGAAGTTGCTTGCGATCCAAGAAAACGCTTCAGGGGAGGGCATGTTACACACGTAGATGATCGCTCTTGCCGTCAGAACCGGGTTAACAGCGAGCAAAACGCTTCAAATCTGCAGCGTATAGGCGTCTCGAAGGGTATAAACCAAGCAAATCATCCAAATTTCTTTGCAAACGCCACGAGTTCGAATGAATCTAACAGAGAATTGCCAAGTACCTCCTCCGATAGGCTTAGTAATGACCGAGAAAAAAGTGTCTGTTTAGCTACGACAGCTCCCGGAGCCTTCAGAGGGGGCTATGTGCAGCCTCTTATTCTCAGCAAGGAAGAAAACTACTTAGGTCCTGTTGAGCCTTCATGCTGGAGAAATCCTAGCGAAGATTCTATTATTGAGCGTAACTTTGGCTCCCCCCCCCTGTGTGTGGAGATGCCAAAAAGTCAGTCATGCACACAGCAATTTGAGCCTGAAGAGAGCAACAAAGTTTTTCCGGGGGGGGAAGAGCGACTCTTGAGAAGCCCCGAGGGTACTGAGTTTTTTGTAAAAAGCCTATATTATCGTGAAAAGCCGGTAGGGAATGAGGAGAGAGGATGGAGGGAGTCTCACACCCAGGGGGGGGGAAATTTTCATCCTGGAGGCTCCTGCAGGGGTCAACAGGGAGGGTATATCTACCCTCCAGGCTCGTGGGGAAGTCAACAGGAGGCGGGGTCTCTCCACCCCTCAAACTCATGGCGGCCTCAAGAGGCCGATTTGCTAGCCGCTGGCGAGTTAGAAGATAATAAACTAGAAGTAAAGCACATGAATGCGTCACACTTAGCAATCACGCAGGAGCCTTCCTATAACACACTGCACTATCTAGAGCAAGACAAACACCTCAACTTTCATGGTCAAGCTGAATCTCAGGCAAGAAATTGCCTGGATGATGCAAACCAAGATATGTGGGGGCAGAATCTGAAGCGATCTTGTGAGACTTTAAGTACTTGTGACAGTGGGTGCAATCCTGATCACACACATGGGAAATTTGGAGCCAATCAACCTCCCAGAGTCATTCCCGTAGCCGAGTCATGCATTTCCTATCAAAATCCTCCTTTAGACGGTAGAAGCACGCCCCTCTCGCTTTCTGTAGAATCTCTTGGTAACTGTGCTGATTCTTCAACAGGCTCACGCACCTCTGATCAATACGGCTATCACAGAGGCAAGCCATCTGCAGCATCATCAGTGCTTAGACATCAAGCGGTACCTCCTGGGGGGGAGGGCTATCAGGAGAGCATTCACAAGCAACTTTCATTCGGTAAAGTGAGGGGGCCTAGAAGCTATCATGAAAAGTGCATGAATGCATCATTAGCAGCACACACTCAATCAGACTTAGTATCACTAGAGGGGCAGCAGGAAAGAGGGTCGGAGGTCACCCGAAATCATCCTCAGCAACTATCCCCAAGCCTCCTCTGTGGAGGAGAGCAAACACACCTCCAACAACCCATCTATAGAGGAGAACAAACTCACTTCGAACACCCTCCTCAAGCTCCACACGAAAAGCAGCTTAAAAGCACACAAGATATTATCAAGTCTTACCAGCCTTCAGAAGGAGAAGTTCATCTTTACTACCCAATAGAAGGCAGCCAAAGAGAAGAAGCAAACGGATTTTTTGAAGATGCCCAAAAAGAGGCAAACTCTCTTAAAAATATCCACTTTTCTCAAGAATATGATGCAGGAAGGAGACATCCATTAAACCCTCCTCATCCTGTGGCGGGGAGGAGCTTCTACCCATGTGACGCTTTCAATGAGCATCAGCATACAATAGCAGTGGCTGAGGAGGAGTGCTTGGAAGGAAGTAGTCGATTGGGCCAATCAGGAAAGACCTACACACAGCTTCAGGCTAACTGGCCCTGGGTGCAAGAACCGAGAAATAGTGAAAGCTTTGCCTTTTGCCTCAGAAGGCCTTTCAACCAGCATGCTCTTCATGGTGACTCTATTCCACTTAGAAATCCCTATGGCGAGGCTCACGCGCAACCCCTGGAGGATAGTGGTGTTTTAAACTATGCAGACTATCACCCAATGAGCATTTCAGTGAATCATAATAGTGGGCTGCAGGAAGAGCGCAATTTCTTTGTCCGACCATTTATAGATACTTCAAGTAGGGATGATGGCTTTGCAAGCCACTCTAATCTGCCAGGCGATAGTATGGTTAGCCTTAAACCTGTTCCTGTAGTATCACCAGCTTTGGGAGGGGGATCTTTGGATATTCATCAGTACAAGGGGGCTTGGCAGTGGCATTCCAATGGCGATGAGAGGCAGCTTCCACACTACACACCAGAAAGTGCTCCAAGCATGCAGCTAAAATACACACAACAACGACCAGGACAGCAAAGGGAGACACACATAAAAGCATACCAGCAGGCACAACAAATGCAAGCACATGCACAGGCACACACACAAGCACATCCACAAACACACCACCCAACACAGCACCTAACACCCCCCCCAACACGCCATCGAATGCACCCGCAAAACCCAAGCTTGCCGGCTTCTAAAGAGTATTCTCTCATCAAAGAAGGTGGGATAATCAAGCAGAAATACAGCCTATCCCCAACCAAAGTGAAGCCATCAGCTTATGTCCAAGGTAGCAAGCCAGTGACGTCAGATCCTGAGTTCCCTATAGAAAGCCACATGAAGAAGGGATTAGCATGTAGATTAGAGGCTCTACTAAGCTTAGGCGAAGCTGGAGATAAGCTAAAGACTGCCTTAGGTATAAGCAAGCATAGCCAAGGCTCTAAGGAAGGAAGTAGCACGAAATACACGAATGGAGCCCACGATTCATCCAAGCCTAATCGCATGCTAAGCTTGAAAAACAGCATTAACCAGGAGCAGCTATCTCACACACACCAGTACACACCGGCAGAAGCAAACACTTGCGGATCTCCGTACCCTGGAACACACGAAAATTCACATTCTGGGATGCATCCTATTGTATATGCAGGATTGCACCCTAGCACATCCACAGATATATGCACAGGAAGGCTTTTACCATCATCAAACCTTATTTATGTGCGTAATGAAGGTACAGATGAATACCCAGCTATAAATTCACACACACCCGCAGCAGGGAATATGCAGAGTTACTGGCAAAGTGAAGATTCGGCACTTGCAAACTCCCAAAGGGAAGCCGCTTCTTCCTACATAGCTGATGGAAGCAATGCTCAGGACACACACACACAGTTAAAACCGATTATAGGCGCAGAAAACAGCCTATACAAGCTTCCAATAGGGTTCTTTAACGGAAATATGGGAAGTTATGAGATGGCACACACACAACCCCATGAAATGGCACACACACAACCCCATGAAATGGCATACACACAACCCCATGAGATGGCATACACACAACCCCATGA